>QLOR01000206.1:0-10981 GCA_003313825.1 Sarcodon aspratus
AATTATGACTTTTGAACTGTGCGCAGAAAACGACGGGGTTAAAAGAAAGCAGAAAATGAAAGAGGGAGAAGAGGGTGGGCTGCGAAAAAACGAATATTTTTTCGGATAGACAGGCGTTCGACCAAGTGTGACTGGCGACGAGGTCGAGTCATCAGCACGAGCGAAGCTCTACTTGGGAGAAGGACGTACCTGGGGATCTGAGAGAGAGGATGGCGGAAGCCGCAGATCACTCCAGGGTCTTTATAGAGACGGGTCAGCCTGAGTACTCGTCATCGGTGACATCTGCCACAACTGTGGCATCATCGATGACCTAGGAGACCGTCGTGAGTATGCAATGAAGAGGGACGCGGGAGCGAAGCTCACCGTGATGCATCCGTGATCGCAGGCAGGCCGCATCCTCGTGGCTTGGTCTCACGAATGAGCCGAGGCCTACGAAATTGCTCCTTACCCTTGGAACCCGCAATTACGACGAGGGTTATGTCTCACATAAGCAGAGTGCGTCCTACTGCTGCATCATGTGACTTGGGACAGGAGCTGATGAGCCCGGCTGCCGACACACTGCCTCAGTGACGTGACCGAGGACTTTTTCGTGACCAGTCTGTGTGTGAACGAGTGACCAAACTTCGGTCCAGTCGGCAGTCTCCGAAGATAATACCGAAACGACAAACAAAGTATGCAGTTAGTATTCGAGAAGTGGATCAGAATGATATCACAGGGGAGTCAACTGATTACATACAGATAACATTCAAGTTTTTACAAGTCAGGTGGACGTCCTCAAGGTATGTCGTCTCATATCGCGCATTTCCTACTAAATTGAAGCCTCTTTCACGTCCTGGATCCCCCGATTGCGGTCTCGTTTCGAATGTCTCCGACAGTGAGCATTTTACTGGCAACAGAGCCTTGGTACACGTTCACTTTGAACAGAGCCTTTAGACTTTCCGTTCGAACAAGGTCCTGTCTATGGTAGGATCAACACCACCTTTTGAACTATGTCGGCTGTACTACACAGAGCAGAACGAACGTGCTTCGATGACAAATGACAATCAAATCACGCTTGAACATGGGATTTAGTTTGTTGTGTATTCGACAGTCAATATACAGTTGCGTGGGCTCGCAAGCTCTCACAACCTTTGTATCCAACTGGAATCGTCCAACAGATTCAGGGACTAGGGCTGTAGCAAGTATTGGGTTTTGCCTTCCACGCGCGAGAGAACCGCTTGCACGCTTCAATTCATTGGTGCACTGCATAAGCATTTTGTACCTTCAAGTGTTTTGATATATGTTTTCTCCTGCACTTACGGTGTTATCAATACGAGGAGATACTGCGAATGCAACCGGCCAGACCTACCTGGCGCCCAGCCCCCATCTGACACGTTCACCCAAGATGAGCTATATCCATCAACTACATACATTCCCCGCTGAACCGTATATTGCGACAACAACCGGATGGTCCATAACAGTTGTAATAACCTGGGATGATGGAAGGAGGCCGTAAGTCGTTGTAGTGCCCCCTTCAACCAATCTTCGATCTTAACATGTAGCATGAATCTGATGAATGAATCCTGTGCAGAAAAAGGCCCCTACGTGTGCCTCAAGTCTTCAACGCTGTTGCCAAGTTTTCACTGATTTTGCACTTATGACAAGTAGGTTCTTTGGCCTCGTTCTCGCCTCTAAAAACTCACAGTATGTGCCGATGTATCGCGAGGGGGTTCGATGGGATGGAAGAAAATACTGAATGGATTTAGTCGAGGACGAGGGGGTAGTTCAAGAGATTGTTGATTAATGACTGGACAGCGATTTGGAAACTGTGGGAATGGATTAGATTGCTGTAAAATAGATGATATAACTACCTTTGGCGGTCGGGCTCTGGGCTTTGTATAGAGTCGCTGACACAACAAGGCTAAGACAATTGGCTGTCACACTCGCCTTCATGAGCCTGCGCAAACCTTGCATCTAATGGATGTGCAGAATCCACGAATTTGTCAAGTGCACAGACTGACATGCACATAAAGTCGTTAGCGATAATACATGCCATTCAAGGCGAAAATATTGAGAATGCCTGTGTTTATGGCCCAATTGCCTGCCACACAATTTCCATAAGTAGTACGGGGTACTCGCCGGCCCCAGGAATTCGCCACTTTTTTATTACTCACTCAATAATGTTTGGGTTTCTTAGCTGGTTGGTATGCGGAGTCTATAGTGTCATATAGCATACATCGAAGCATAATTTTGAAGAAATATGCTGTAGATATCGAGTTCTATTGTACGAAAATTGTCGCTCTTGCCGATGGATGCCGAGGCGGACCTTGAACTTGATACGCGTTCAACTAGTGTAGTAGTCGCGTCCCCAACTGCCAGCTTGCCTCCAACACAAGATGCCGTCTTCTTCTCCTGCTCTAATTGAACGCTTGACATGTCAGCTCACCCACTATCTGGTCGTCTGCGAGCAGACAAGCCAGATCGTTAGGACAAAGGGCGACCCAAACTTTGCAACTTATGCGCAAGCCAAGGAGGAGTGGTATCGCGACCCTGGCACTCCGAAATTAAGTCGAAACCCTGACAAGAGCATGATAGAAGAAGTGTTGAATAGGTATTATGAACTAAGTCAATCAGAATCTAAGAGCTAACAGAGTACGTTCATGCCCACCATACCCTCATTGTCGTGGCACTTTTGAGCTAACTTTACCAGAATGTACAAACGTATTTTTGCGTGTTATGCTGCGATACACACCCTAATGTCTGATTTTGGAAAAAACCTCTTTCCCTATGAAGGTCAACGGATTTTAGCTGAAGCGGATAAACGCGCGTGAGTTGGTTCACCCGCAGGAAACGTCGACCTCAATTTTACCATCTGACTGCTTCTATAGAGTCGACATATGTGTCCTAACTGATCCACACCTCTCGACACTTTATGGTTCCAGGGCGGCTATGGAAGCAGCCCGAACAAACGCGCGTGACAATAGTACCAATACCCATCGCACCTTGCAGCAAATTCCTCCAGTAAACGAGTTCTCTATTGGCCAGAAAATCCGCTTGCAAGACAAGAAGACAAATCAAATTTCAGATTGTACTGTCGAAGATGTCTGTACGAGTGGACTCAGGGGCACATTTTTTCTAGTTTCGTACGATGAGACCGAGGAAGAGGAAGAGATATCTTTGAGTGAGCTGCGGAAGATGGTCGTTCATGATACTTCCGGCAGAGCCCAGAAGTAGGGCAGTTTCTGTAACCCTCTCTGTACTTACCTTTGTATTATGTCCTATGTTGAACCCCGTAAAATTTACGCTTTTCCCTGTCCCGTCTGAACATTAGGCCGGAGTTGAAGTATGAAAGGCATCCATTTTGGGGCAAAGGCTTTGAATCCTAACATGTACAAACAACCATCTGTCTGAGATCATCGAATGCTTGAAGGACACATCATAGTACGGAACACGAATAGAATGATGAATATCGCGGATCCTCCAGTCTTTATTTATTTCTAAACTTATGGTATATCATGGCAGAACACTGACATGTACATTCCGTTGAGCACACGAAGAACACTTGGTATTATTACAATCCAATCTGCGCCCTTCGTCTCGATTCTTAGTATGCAGCGATGAACCGAAGTTCTTATGCCACCATTTTCATCGGCTCCGAGTACCCATGTGGTCAGGTTAAGACATATACAAGGCATGACAATTGCGTCTTCGTCGTGTAGGACATCTAATTGGTGGCTTCTAGTTCGATAATCTAGACGAAAAAAGAGGAGTCTTTCTACCTACGTTTCCTCCAAAAAAAAAACCTCTCTCAACCAGAATCTAGTCTATTAGTACGCCATCCGATTCATAATTCTCTTTAAACAACCTTGAGCCTGTGCTCAGCTCCGAAAGTATCCCGTGCTTTTGCAAATCAGCAATCAGATTGAATAACATAAAGTCCTGCCCAAGAGTCAGAGTTCAATGCGTCGCAAAATATGATAGGAATAATAAACGTACACAATTCTTTGCAGCAACGAAACTCATCGAGACGGGAAGATATTCAGTCGTGTTCGTTATAATCGAATGATATGCCCGTTCTCCCACTATTTTCCAACGTTAATTCGTTACGATAACTCAGAACAGATGGTATCCTCACCAGGAGCTACGAAATCAGGGACTTCAGCATAGATGGCAAGTCGACCGAAGTACCATCCGAACGGTATCTTTGGAGGTCTAGCACCGTATCAACTTGGACAGTTTGGACATTAGTTGTAGAAGTGCCTACCCGATATACGCATTTCTGTACGCTGTGGTTCCCAAGCTTTGGGGATAAACCAGGATGGCGTCAGAGCATGCATCCGACTGGTCGCCTCTCAGAACTTCGTTTTCAATCCAGGTTTGAAATATAGTCTTGTTGACAATCACTTCTTGATAATAGCTCTCGGTTATGGTTCTACCATACGCCCATAGCTTAGAAGGTGCAGGACTTATGAAAGGCGTCCTCCCGCCATTCATCGCTGCATAATCTTGGAAGAAAGGATCCACTAACAACCTAATCTGGTCAAATCCTCCGATAGCCCGAGAAGTTGTGTTCAGTAAATCATTAAATGAATTTGCAGAAACGCTGGGAGGTCCAGTTTCCGCCCACATCGTCGTCAGATTTATCTCCGTCCGGCCTATGCCTAAGAATCCTTCCAATTTCTTCAAGAACGAATTAAGAGTCGCGTCCACAGTGCCGGGTGCAGGCGGGTTTTCCGTGTAACTGCTCTCAAAAGCGTCGACGGGAAACAGCAACTTCTTTGGATACATCGTGTAATCTTTGAAGTCTTTGTACCACACCTTCCCCGCCTTGGCCCACAATATCGCATCCCTAGAAAATATCCCAGGCGTGTCAAAAACATGAGTAATTGGCATTATACCGTCCAAGGGTATGGCTCCGTGTGAAGGACGATGTCCATATAACCCGCATCTAGCTGCTGGGCCTCGCATGGAGCCCCCGGTGTCACTCCCCAACGCAAAATCAAGCCATTCGTAGGAAGCCATTGCAGATCCAGAACCCGTAGAAGAAGCATTGGCATCTTGATATCCATCACCTCTGGGATTATATGGTGCATGATAATCCACCCAATCACCCGTGGCTATCTCTGCATTCGCAAACTGCGATGTCTTCACCTTGCCAATAACTACCATTCCTGCGTCGACTAAGCGCTGGACGGAAGGTGCCGTGGTATTCTTTGCCGGGTAAGTCTGATAGTAGGCCCGGTTTCCGCATCCTGTTTTCAGTCCTGCAACATCATAGATATCTTTGACACCAAGACGATAGCCAGCAAGTGGCTTGTCCGCCGTAGGGGTAAAATATAGGCGAGATGGAACGCCAATAGTTGAAGTGTGCACTCCATCTGTATGTGCAGATAACTGTCTGTATGATCCGTTTGCCGCAGGGATAACGCCATAGACGAAAGCTTGATTTTCATCGGTGTACAGACGATAAGCTTGGTATACTTTGCCTGTAATAGGAGATACGAAGTATGGCCCAGAGGGTAAAGTAGTGACGGGTGGCTTGAGGATGAACTTGATGTTATAGCTACTCCGCTCGAATGGTGGAACAAACAGATTGCCCTGTGGACAGAGACCTATAACGACATGAGGATTAGATTTGGATACGGATATAAACAGAACGTCCAAAAGGAACAGAGCAGCATACCTGTCAAAAATGACTCGGTCCAAACATCGTCACGGTCCCTCCAACTGCCGAATATCGACTCCAAAGAACTTGTCTCGTTTGCAGATAAAACGGAGATGGGAATGAACTGGAGAGAATTGTATTTCGCGAAATTCCACACGCCCCAGCCGATTTTAACCTGAGACACAGGATCGGGTGGAACATAGTATTTGATTCCTCTGAGGCTCACGGTCGCTCCATCGAACTCGATAGCACCCTTGAGAGCCGGTGTGAATGCTGATACCACAGCAGAGAAAACGCTTATAAAAGTGCGCATTGAAGGACGTCTTGCCTCGAGTAGAAGTTCGTCTTTGATGCCAGTGATGGTTTATATCTTCCACGATTGGTGGTTAAATGACAATCACGACTGTTTAGTCTCGTTTTAGTACTGTGCGTGCAGTTGATTCGCGATGCCAAGGGGTGAAATATGACACAACGCACTGTGACGATAAGCCTCGGGCCTACTAGGGCCGACCAAAATACATAAAAATTGGAATAACGTTTCGAAAGATAAGGCCCTCGTCTCGTTATCAGGAATCTTGTAGATCAAAACAGCTGTTTTTTCGCCATCAAGATGATCCGAGGGCGAAATGAATACTAGCGCAAGCGATATCGTCACGGTGGCCAGTGAAATGGTGTCATAGACGAGATAGCGAGTGCTCGCAACACAAAAGACAGAAGTAAAACTCTGAGTCACAGCGTAAACGAAGTCCTAGAACTTTACTATTAGAGAAAAGTATGCAGTTGTTCGAGAAGCGGATCAGAATGAATCGCAAAGAGTGAATTGATTACATACAGATAGCATTTTTTACACGTCAGGTGAACGCTTAAGATAGACCTCACTGAGTCACTGCATGTTCGAGGCATGCCATCTCGTATCGCGCATTCCCTACTAAATTGAAGCCTTTTCCTCACGGTCCTGGATTCCGAGATTGCCATTCCGAATTTCTCCGACAGTGATTTTGATGATTTTACTGGAAATTGAGCCTTGGTCCACAATCACAATGAACAGAGCCTTGAAGTTTACATGCAACCAGGTCCTGTTTTAGGTAGTTGACACCACCTAGTGAGCCATGCCAAGTGTTCAGAGTAGAGAACGGACAGTTGATCAATGACAAATGAAAATTAGATTACACTTGAAATATGTTCAAGTTTCACATTCTGGGCCCAGCTCCAAATGATCTTTGCGTTCGTAATGATTACCTGACAGGTGAGTTCCTCCGAGGAATGTCGTTGCGTGTTTGATCTTGTGCTGCAAGTACAATGATGCTCTCAGAATGTTACAGCGTCGTAGCAGGACGTGAATTGGACTTCATCATGCGAGGGAACCGCTTGCACGCTTCAATTTGTCGGTCCGCTGTAGAAGTACTTTTGTACCTTGAGTGTTCTGATATATTTTTCTTTTGCACTTACTGTGTCATTGATATGCGGGAATGCCCCAAATGTAACCTCCTTTTCTTTCGAGTAGCACAATCCCGTTGTGATGGTATGCTTGGTATGATTGAACGACGGTGTATACAGGATATGAGGAAACTGCAGTGGATTACGGGCCTCCACTGGCAAGCTTATAAGCTCTTGCAAGAGTAAACGCGTGGACTTCGTGTGACTCAAGAGTCTGCCAGGCGAATTGGTTGTTAATGTTAGTCTGGGAAGTGCGATGCATGAGCGGTACGTACTATGTAGACTACTGTAGAACAAGTTCTTTGGGCGCCTGATCACAGCATCAGTGCCACCGTTTTCTCTTGTTCTCACCACCACTGTCACAATGTTCAGCCAGCCAAACCTCGCGCTGAACCTGGCATTCAGACGAACCTGACCAAAACTGTTGGAAATTATATTTCGAGTAGCAAAAAGGAGTCCATCTTTGGGACAATGGGGAGGTAGAGACTGACGTGCGAGCGGAATACCGAGGATTACTAATAATTACAAGCCGCGGGAATACGGACATTGCAGAGTATATAGTCTGTACGTCGGAAGTAGGTGGTCGGTCTTCTCGTCGCTCCCCTGCCACGTCGTAATTCGAGATGCCTCTTTATTCCAACAAAAACCTACCACACTGTTCACTGGCAGGAACAATGGCTTCCATCCAACTTTACATAAAATTCAACAATGCTTGGCTGCCTCTTTTATCTATTCCTGTCGCAGATTGTAATCGTTTCGCGCTCGTCGACGTCCTTTGCATCCATAAATTGTGTAACCTGGAAACCGTAACCATCTCGGGGTACTCAGTGAAGTCCGACCCAGGACTTCGCTCAGACCCTGAGATGGTTACGCTTTTTAGGCTACACAATCTATGGATGCAAAGGATACTAGGAAGATGGAAACCTATTTCGAATACCATACGCCAGTGGTCTTCATAGTACGATTATTTCAATCATCTCACATACATTCTCCTCACGCGAAAGTGACAGCGTATATGATAGAACCCAATCGTACTTTTCTTTGACCAGACTTGAGTCTACTGACACACCGTCCGATCCGCAACTTCATTGAAACAATCTTGAACCCGTTGTCACCTTCGAAAGAATCCCTTGTTTCTGCAAATCGGCGAACAGGTTGAATAGCATTAGATCCTGTCAGGGACGTGTCAACGCGTCGACAACGAGGCAATGGAAGACATCGTACACAATTCTTTGCAGCAAGGAAACTCATCGTAATAGGAAGATATTCCGTCTCGTTTGTTATGGTCGAATTGTAAGCCTGTTCTCCCACTATTTCCAATGTTAAAACTATAATTCCTCAGAATGATGTGCCATCCGTACCAGGAACAACCATATCAGGGACTTCGGAGTAGACAGAGATACGGCTAAGGAACCACCCAAATGGTATCTCCGGAGGACTGATACCTTGTCAAGTCTAATTGTTTGGACATCCATGTGAGAGAGGCATACCTGTTATACGTATTCCGGTATGCTGGAGTACCCAAGCTTTGAGGATAAACGAGGATGGCGTCAGAACACGTATCCGACTGGTTACCTCGCAGAAGTTGGCTTGCAACCCATGTCTGGAATATAGTCTTGTTGACAAGCGCTTCTTGGTAGCGGCTCTCAGTTACGGTTCGTCCATATGCCCACAGCTCAGCAGGCGAAGGGTTGACGAAAGGAGTCCTCCCGCCATTCAATGCCCCATACTCTTGGATAAAAGAGTTCCCGACCAACCTGAGTGAGTCGTAACTCATGAAGTCACCAAATGATTCGTTCAACAACGCGTTAAACGAATTTGCAGACACATTAGAGGGCCGAGTTCCCGTCCACATTGTGGTCAGGTTCATCTCCGTCCGGCTCACACCTAAAAACCCCTCTACCTTTTTCAGAAACGCGTCCAAAGTCGCGTCAGCAGTGCCGTTTGCAGGAGGGCTTGTCGTATAGCTGCTCCCGAAAGCGTCTACTGGAACCAGCAACTTCTTAGGGTACATTGTGTAGTCTTTGAAATCCGCGTACCACACCTTCCCCGCCTGTGCCCATAATGCTGCATCTCTGGAAAATATCCCGGCAGTGTCCAAGACAGGAGTCAACGGCATAATACCAGTCGAGGCTATGGCTCCGCGCGACGGTCGATTTCCATATAATCCACATCTGCCTGCTGGACCCCACATAGAACCTCCAGTATCGCTACCCAGGGCGAAATCAAGCCAACCATATGAGGCCATCGCGGATCCGGAACCCGTAGAAGAACTGTTGGCATCTTGATATCCATCACCTCTAGGATTATATGGAGCATGATAGTCCACCCAATCGTCGGTGGAGACCTCTGGATTTGCAAACTGCGACGTTTTGGTTTTTCCGACAATCACCATTCCTGCGTCGATCAAACGCTGGACAGAAACTGCTGTCCCATTTTTTGCTGGGTATGTCTGGTAGTAGGCACGGCTTCCGCATCCAGTTCTCACCCCCGCAAGATCGTAAATGTCTTTTACCGCCAAACGATAGCCAGCAAGAGGTTTATCTGCTGTAGGAGTAAAGTATAGGCGAGAAGGAACGCCGATAGTTGGTGTTTGCACTCCGTCTGTGTGTGCAGATAATTGTCTGTAAGTTCCATTGTCCGCAGGGACGACGCCATAAACAAAGGCTTGGTTTTCATCAGTGTATAGACGATAGGCTTGATATACCTTGCCGGTAATAGGGGATAAGAAGTATGGCCCGGACGGCAAGGCAGTGGCAGGCGGCTCAAGCATAAGCTTA
This sequence comes from Sarcodon aspratus, assembly GCA_003313825.1. NCBI lineage: Eukaryota > Fungi > Basidiomycota > Agaricomycetes > Thelephorales > Thelephoraceae > Sarcodon > Sarcodon aspratus. Next base: position 9,862 of record QLOR01000206.1, read on the forward strand.
ATATTGTAAGTGCTCTGTATTTCCTGTGAAATGGAAGATGTATTATTTGCAACAATTCCTACAGGCAAACATGAAGAGTATATGAATGTGAACCAAAATCCAAGACTGAAGCAGATGTACACACCCGCCAGAAACGACGTAGACCAAACATCGTCTTTAATCTTCCAGCTCTCGAACGTTGACACCAACGACTGGGTCTCATTCTCGGAAACAACGGAGAAGGGAATGAACTCCAAAGCATTTAATTGCGCGAATTTCCACACGTCAGAGCCGATTTCAAGTTGAGAAACAGCATCAGGCGGAACGTAGTACAGAATTTCTCCAAATTCCAAAGTCGTTCCAATAAATTGGCCCGCGGCTCGTAGCGCGGCGGTCAGGATCGCCAACACGACAACAACGAAAAGAATTATCAAAAGACGCATTGCGAGACGTTTTGCCTCGAGCACGCATTCCTCCTCAAGGCCCGGTCGTATTTTATACCTTCCATGAGTAGGGGAGTCAAGTGATTACACTTGTAATTGAAGGAAACAAGCTGTTTGGCCTTGAGGCATGTACTATGGCTTCCCCACAGCTATAGCCGAGCATCAGGAAAAGGGCACGTGTATTTTCTGCATTCTATGCAATTTATGCCATTTTTGAGTCATTTAATTTTCATTACGCTATTCTGATCAACAATGATAGAATCTAGAATAAAATGGGTATAAAATGGGCATAAAATGAACAAAAAATGCGACATAAAATGAAACAAAAATGTAATACAGGTGCATCACCATCAAAAATCAGAAGAAGATGGGCAGCACGGACAATAGAGTCGAGAAGCAGCAACAGCAGCAGGACGCGGCGGAACCGATGCCCAATATTAAATTCACGCGTTTGAGTAGTAATTTGCGTGCTCCTGAAATCAATGATAGAAAAGATACGAGAATACTATACAGTTAGACAGGCTTCACGCTCCGAAAGGTCCAATATGGTGCTGTCATCGTCCGAGTCGTGGAGAGTTGCAAGTCGTCTCAAACGAAGATTGGTGTTTTCGTCGTATTCTGGCTCACCGCTCGACTATCCACATCCGGGATCCCAGTATCAGGGTCTGGGGCATCACCAAAAGTCGTAAACCAGTGCA
>QLOR01000207.1:0-13626 GCA_003313825.1 Sarcodon aspratus
AATATTTATAGTAGTTCTACAATATTACTAAGATCTCTTGTCTGGAACAATCCGGCTGTGCTTCCAGTGTGGTCTGTCGGTGGTGGCGAATGGCCAACTCTTTGTACTTCAATGTCGTGTTCTGGGACGTGATGACCAAGCTGTCGATGTCCTGTCTCCCAAGCAACAGATTCGGCGGAATCATCGCTTTGTTGACGAAGTATCACCCTGCCGCCACGCATGATTTCGCTCGTTGGATATCGGTACCCAATATCTTCTGAAGGCAGGCGATATTGTCCAGTCCCACTACGTCCAACAGGAGACTCGGCTTCCAGTGTCTCTGACTGAGGTAACGTATAACCGGCAGCTCGGCTCGGTTTTGGCGCAAAAACCAGATTTGGATCTCCAACCCAGCCTATAGCATTGCCATGTTCATCCCATTTCTGATATGGCTCTGAAGACGAATCAGAATCAAAGTTTGCATGTTGATCAAATGGTCTTCTGTTCATTGGAATATGAAGCTCGACTTGCGAGCAGCAGTTAAGGGTATTCAGGGCAGATGAACTCGAAGTCTCCTGAAGTGCATATGGCGAGGATAATTTGACTTGTCTTCAAGGCACAAAGTCAGCATCAAAGACATTGTAAAGATGGCAGGCAAAGACAGAGACCTGGCTTTCCTCCTCTCATAAATGACTTGCACTTTTGCCTTGCCCATTGCATGGTAGATATACCACAACGCCCAGATAGTGATAAGAGTCGTTATCCCAATTACGACCCATTTGATGATATTATCTTTGGAGCTCGTTGGAGTGCCTGCAGGAAATGACATGAGTTTGTTCGACCAAGCTGTTGCAGAAAAACAAAAAACTCGCCACTAGCAGATTGTTCTAACACTACGCCTAGGTATACAGTAATGAATTGTTTTGGCAAAGACAAGATAGCAGCGATAGAGAATGTAATTATTCCCATGCCACAGGTCGAGAAGACTGCGGTGGTGACTATAGCACATTGTTACGAGGCGTATAGCAATCGAACTAGGGATAAACTCACAATGACCGGGTATCGCACTTAGTCGTGCAACCAACGCAACCTTGAACCCGCCGTTTCGTATAACGTTCGCCAGACAGGCGTAGGAAAGATTTGTGCGTTCGAGTTTTTCACCCCGAGCACGACAGCACCACTTGAAAGCGCTGTGAAGTAGAAAATTAACAACATCACAAAAGTCAAAAGAGGGAAGACGCAACTAAAAGTTGCCGACTTCACCCAAGAAAGTGCCAGCAGCAACAATACCAAATCCAACCCACAAACCCCAGACAAGACCACACAAAACTGCAATGATTTCATGCCCAAATAGCTTAAAGCACACAAAATCAGAATGTAAATGAGAAAGAAGCACCACGATCGACTGACTGGAGGGAACGAAATGATGAACAGAATTGCAATAGGAATTAACCATCCTGCTGGCAGGCTGGACAGAGGCAAGATCGATTAGAGTCCAGTAAAAGACAAGACCTCAATAAACAGCACGGACTCACCGGTGCATCCAGTTGGCAGCAGGCGTTAAGAAGTCGACAATTTTGTTGTGAAAGAATGTGATGAGGGCAATTGTTGTGGCTATGGCGATAGCGATAACATAGTACCCTTTAAGGCACAGTAAAATAAGACATATATATATAGAGTAAAAAAGAAACAAACACACAAGTCCATTCCGTACGTATCCAAAACCGCCAGTGTTTCAGCCTGTTCCAATCAAATGCACCCGAACGCGATAACTCTTCGGCTTCACTTGGAGTCGGACTAGGAGTCCTAGCTCCAATGTCCCTTGCAACACCGGCCGTTTTAACCGGCCCAGTGGGAATTTGGCGGAACGATTCACGACTGTCTAGTTTGTGATCGGATTGCTGTTGATCATATATCTCTGAAGAAGCCAAAGTTGCTTCAGAATCGTAAGTGAGGTTACCAGGGCTTGCGGAGTGGATAGGACGGGGAGGATACGACGATCTGGTATCGTGAGTGTTGGACATGACGTTGAACAGAAGAATGAGAGGGCCAAGGGAGCCTCAAATTTAATCGAGTTAAGGAGTGTAAGAGAGTGGCGACAGGCTGACCAGCGCCTAAATATATTGACCAACGTCGAGGGCCGGAGATGGGCTGGCAAAGAAGAGCGTACAAGAAGAAACTTGAGAGTATATGCACATAAGTCACTGACGACGGGCGGCTCCACCACCATTGTTACGCGCCGCGCCGATTACAACGTTGTAATAAAGTAGTTTCCAAAACCCACAACTAGGGTTCTAGAGTGATGAAGATGTTACATAACTATAAATTAAAAGAACAACAACCCCCATATTAGGGCCACGCTGATTATTAATTTGCTGTGTGTCACAAGAATCACGAGTTGTTTGTTCAGAACAGAACTGCTGCCCCCCCTCCTTTTTGACCACTCCTCGACATGTCCGTCAACGCTGATAGCCCTGCCTCCAGTTCTCGTACGTATCCATCCGTTCCATCTTTCCTTCCATTCGCTGTTTACTATCCGTGCAATAGCACCTACTTCCCCCCACGATCTTCGTCACTTGACATCCTCCTCCAATCTCTCTCCCGGATCAAGAATTCCTGCCTCAAGAAGAAATTCGCAGCTCATATCTCATTCACCGTCGTCAATTCCCTCCTCTCCCACCTCTGTGTATGGTCTCTATCTTTATCCCCCTTTTCTAGATGTCGCTAAGCCATTTTACTCAGACATTCGAGCTCGTCTGCAATCTTTGAACGAGACATCGAGCCAATCACCGCTACTTCCTCTCACCACCACCTCCATCACCATCCCGCTGATCCTCATCGAATAGCTCGAGGTCACAACTCGGAAACCCTTGAACACTCTGTTCCATCCGTCCTCGACTCGGCCGCAGAAATCTTGACTGCCAATTCTCTCTCTCCAGCCAATTTTCCTGGCGATGAGGAAGATATAAGCATCATAGCACCCAATCCTGTCTACACTTCCCCTTCTTCGTCAACTTCTCCATTATCTACCAGTAGATCGCCCAGTCCTGGCAGCGCCCTCAAACCAAACAGAACCTCTGTACTCTTGAATTTGCCAAATATTTTGCCAGGTCCAAGTCCGAATCTTGGTGCTGTTTCATTACCACATATCATCACTCCTCCTATGGCTATCACTGTGATGAACGCCGACAACTTTAACATGGTCACACCGACTGTCACTGACAAGCCATCTACGTCGATTTCTACCCCAACTTCTGCGTACTATTCTCTCACTTCCTCTGCATCGTCTTCACCCACGACAACGACGCTGGAAAACCATCCGCTCCGTTCGAACACGGTTCACACCGCTTCTGAGAAAGCTCCTTCACCAAAATCGACGGATTCGCCTCGCTTGCGGAATTCAAGTTCCGGTTCTCCTTTGCCCAACCAAGGCAACACTTCCAAACGTCTTTCTTTCCTCTCGTATACCGATCTCCTAACATCAGCTCCTTCCTCGATGGTACCTTTCTCATCACTAACCACAGCATTCTCTGCAAATCAAACAGAACCACCTTCGCGAAGCCTCTTTATAGAATCAGAACTGGATGCTGATCCAGAAAGGACATTTGACTCGCCTCAGAACTCCCTTCGAGGTCGGATATCAGTTACCAGTAGTGGACCAAGTGGGAGTCTGCCACTTGTTGGTGTAGAAGGTGGTGAATGGCAGAGAGAAGGTTTGGGTAGAGGCTTGGAGGAACGCTTGGAGATGGCAGTTGTCACACCCTCGAGTGCCAGTTCCGCTGTAGCCCTTCCTGTCACAGCTGGTGGACCAGGAATGTAATGCTTCCCTTATGTTCCTTTGGGGTTCCTTGACATCATTCATATCTTGTAGATTTCTTGACTGAGTTATATCATTATGTTACTGCCATTGCATTTATGATTTATTATTCTGTCCCCAATTGTCTTATACATCTTCTGTTTTTTCCAGCTATGGGTGGTGTATGAGTTGTGTTTCCTTATTGATTGCTTGGTAGTAAGAACTAATCAGGGATTTTTTTCTACTGCTGTAGCTTTACATTCAACATTGTCTACATACCCCATGTTGTTGTGTTGTAGTTACCCCTCAATATACAGTTGAACTTGTCATTAAGGATCACTTTTGGTGGATGGGTGGTGTGATGCATAATGAGAGGATATGCTTAAGCAAAGACATTGATTTTTTTGACAACATTTCTCATTTTCACCCTAAATACTTGTTCTATAGTCTATACTAGCTAATTGTAATCATCTCATTTGAGAAAATAGCCAATATCTTGTTGGTATAGAGACACTGACTGCTCTGCATACAATTCCATGCACAAATTTTGTGATCCCTTCATCAGGAAAACTGTCCCTGGGAAAATCACGCAAATGTTGCAAATTCGAATAGAATTTTCATCAACATGCGAAAATCGGGAATATTATTGCAAACTCGTGAATATTGTAGAAAACCGAGACATATTTAATGTAAGGTAATATATGTACGGCGATTGGTGAAGGAATTAACATAAAACGTACTACACTCGTCTAATACGTGGTGCTGCAGAAAACATGGGTCAAGCCTTTTGACAGTGTTGGAGTTTGCGGCTGCCGAAAACATGTCGAAAACGAATAGAAAATGCTCGAAAATAAAAAGAAAGTAAAAATCCCTGAAAAAAAAGAAAGAACTAGTACACACACCTTTCATATAAGCAGCAAGACAAAACAAATGCATGGAAACAAAGTGATAAAGCCAGATTGCATCACCCGCACACACAATGGTGTGATCACACGTGACGTGGTTGAAGTTTCAACGAAAATCTTCCAAGTCTCTCCATCGTCTTGCTGTCTCTTGCTCACTCTCGCTTTTGACATGGATGCTTGTACTCACCTAATTCTTGCCTCATACTACTCCCAATCTCAGGCTCTTTAGTATTCTCTTCTGCTATATCTGCACAGACTACTGTCTACCCTCCGCAAGCCTTTCAATAGGTCTCTCCGACAACTACTCCAATTATTTGCGTCGGTCAAACCACGTCGCTCGTTGAGGTTGGTTCCAACAAAAAGGGAGAGCATTGAACGAGTGATAGATCGGGGCGATCTTGATAAAAGTTATCATCAATGATCTCTGAAGGCGCACCCACTGTGAGCTTGTCCTCTCCTGCCCATATCAGTTCTCACCCCTTGCCATATGAGATTTTAAGCCGTGGTCAGCATCCCAGGGTTCTCTGCGATCTTGTCTTGACTACTATAACTCAAACATGGGACTCGGAGCGGAAGAATATCCTTCTCAACACTTGCAACAACCGGAGATTAGACCTTGCACGACTGTCGCTAGATATGAACAAATTGTTAGGATGTAAGTGCATCATCAATTCGCGGATGATTTGTCTTACATTTCCTCTGTTGATCAGTAAGGATACTCGTATCCAACAGGTCATTCCTTCGTTGATGACATCATACTCCAATGGACTCCAGACGGCGCGGTCATCAACCGGTGAAAATCCCGCTCTCTCATTCTCTCGTTCTCCCCTCACTTCTTGTTTTCGTCATGAGATTCACATCAATCTTTGCTGCTCTCGCCGCTGCCACTGTCGCATTCGCTATTCCTACCCAACGTAGCACCAAGGATGTTTGGACCCCAACAGTCACCTACCCGACTGAAGGAGTCGTTTTGAATGTTGGCGACAAATGTACTGTTTCATCAATCCCTGCATGGACAAACCGTCACAAGCGTCATCGAATCATCCATCATTCACCGAATCCCTATGCGACCCACACCGACACCCAGAAGAGTTCTTTATTGATTGTGGAATGGAAAGTGTGAGACTTACGATGGCATTCTCTGAGCGGATGAAGGAGGGGTTGTAGTTCAAGCCATCTGTGACCTAGTCTACTAGTATACCGATGTTTCACTCATCCTGGATTCAATTCAAACAAAAATTAATGTTATCTCGGCATGAAACTGTGCCAAATTGTGCACAAATTTGAAAAATTAAGAAGTAGAAATGCGTAAATTTGCGGAAAGTTTACGGATATCTACGCATATTATTTGGGGGACCTTCCTAAGCGGAGAATATATAGAATATAGCATATTTGCGGGAATATGCGCGAATGTGCGTGAATGTGCGTGAATGTGCGTGAATGTGCGTCCGTTTGCGTGGGAGGTTTTTCCTGATGTTATAAACCTTTCTCCTGTGCCCCCATAACAAATCCAAAGTGATCAAGCCAAGCTTGCAGATGTGATACACCACACAGGGTGGGAAGGAAGCACAGGGTGTATGACCCACTTATATCAAAGCTAAAAGTGTAAAAAAATGCTAATCACCAGTCTTTTTATTATTAGCTGTAATCCTGTAATGTGATTACCACGCTACATTCCTATTCGGGCACCTACTGTTTAGTTGGTGCGCCACACTGATTGCACTTAGTTCTTACTTCCGTGCAATCAGGTATGTGTATACTTGTTATCTTATTATTTACTTAGTTCTTACTTCCGTGCAAGCATCAGCAAAACAGTCAAAGACTATGGAGTGCTCCATAGCACTCCATAGTTGGGATGAACCTATATGATGCTATGAGCATCTATGGGCTGCTATGGAGCACCACATAGCAGCCCATAATTGCTCATAGTATCCTGGAGCTGCCTGTTTTGCTGATGCAATCAGAACGTTGTCCTCTCAACTTCTGGTCTGTAAGTCCTTCTGAGTGTTCACTATAACTAGTGTTCCACTTTTTTTTTGAGAACGATAATCGCTCTTTTTTCATGAATCGCTCTTTTTCAACCACGACGCCACTGTTTACACATTCACGCGCCAAGGCTGCCCTCTCTTCAGCTGACGAGGAAGAGAAGGCTGAGGCTTCCTGCCGGGATTCTTTCCCCAAGACTGACGACGAACCATTTTCATCACCGCTGACATCGTTGTCCTCACTTTCGGCTATTGCCGCTGAAGCAGGTTCAAATCTTTCCGCTGCTGTCCGACGAATGCTGTCTTTGAATAAGACACTGCCGAAACCACCGATTCCATCTGAAAACAACACGACCACGTTCTCAATGACACCCCCTAGCCCTGATCCCGATTCTGACTCTGATTCCCATTACAGCACTGTTCCTTATCGCAGAATGGCACCCCCTTCTACCACTGGTCTTGCTCACATTGAGCAGGGCAACACCAAGCTCCCTCCTTCTCTTATGCCTGGATTTCTCATGCCAGAAATTCTTCACCAATGGGAACGCGCATGTCTCAACTATTTCCATGTCAAGTCGATCACTCCTACGGAACAAGTTCGAAGCATCATATTTGAACTTAAAGACCCTCGCATTGATGCATGGGCGAACACGGGTAGTATGCGGTTGGAACGACTCCCATTCCGTGAATTCTTAGAAGAGATCCATGAACAGTTTCTTGATGAGGGCTGGGAATGGAAACTTCGTTTAAGTATCCTTGGATCCAAACAAGGCCACAAACGTTTCATGGATTGGGTCATCCAGATGCAGAGCGTCAACGCAATATTGCTCAACTGCACTTCTTATGTCTCAGAGATTGTGCTTCGTGACCACATTGAAGCGAACATGTCATCTTTGCTTGCCCAGAAAAGCGACACTAGTGATGTGCATTCCCTCACCGACTTTCGTGCATGGACCGTCGCTGTCGACAAAATTGACCACGGTTTAGCTCTCAAACGTGCCTCTGCTGTTGCTGCAGCAGAAGAGGTGATTTGCGCGGACCAGACTAGGAGAGGTGTTGACAACAAATCACGGTCTGTTACTGTGGGTCATTCTGCATCCAATCCACGACAAATGACACCCAAACTCACTTCTTTGGAACATGATTTGCTCAATGCCCACTCTGGATGCTACAAATGCCGCCGCTTCTATGTAGATCACCGTGTGGACGCTTGTCCTAATGGTTTTCCTTCCGCATCTGATTATAAGCCACTTACTGCCGCTGACGCCACTTCTGCACTAGCTTCCAAGAACAAGTCTCGTTCTTCTCCCTCAGTAAATCTTGTAGTGGCATCTCCCTCCGCGTCCATAAACGCTGTGGTGGCAGCGACCGCGGTTCTTGGCATTGGAGATGAGGACTCTGAGTACATTGACAATTCTTTCACTGCTCCTCACCTGGCTTGGCCCTGCTTGGTGGACGGGCCAGCTCTCCCCAACCGCATTCCCATCACGGCTCTCATTGATAACGGCTCCCATTTAGTTCTGATTGATTGTTAAGAACCAAATCCTTTATACAGAGGGAAGTCCGGTGGAGTTCTGATACGAACGGAACTTGGCTTCAACTTATAAGAAGTTGCGCCCTTCACCGGGTCTCTGGTTCCAATTTCAAGAAGACGACAATCAACAGGAACTCCGAGGAGTACGAGACTTAAGAGGGACAATGAGAGAGGAGGATACGAGTCTGGGATGATATTCGAACTGCAGAATACAAACGAAGTACTACGGTTTATATACTAGGAATTGTAATAAGGAAAAGTAATCAAAAGTAATAATGAAAAGTAATCATAATGCAAACGTGATAAAAGCGGAGTAGTTATGGAACGGTAATTCAGAATGCCTATAAAGCCAGAGGACAAAAGAATAACATGGAACTAATATTACTAAAGCGAATGATCAAAGAACGTGAAACAAAGACAAAACAATAAAACGTAACCATAACGGAGTCCGAGCGGAATCCCTGAGGAACTTGGAACGGATCTTGACATTGATGACGCTTTTGCTCATTGACTTGGCCTGCGTCGTCATAAAATACCTGTGAAACACGTGGTTCGGATGGCAATGGGTGAAGCAGAGGTTCAGTTCAGTGAATGGGTGAAATTCTCCACATGTTCTGTCGATGGTTCTTGGACTTCTATTGTTGTACGGGTGGTTATCGCCCCAAATCTCGCATATCCTGTATTGTTGGGTGGGCCTTTTCTGGCCGCTAATAAGCTCGTTATTGATCATGACACGCATTCGGTTATGGCAAAAGACTCTGGTTTCCACCTGGTCGGATCTCCAAATGTGACTACGCCTGCAACTACAATAGCCGCAACACTCCCGCGAGCGTCCCTGGTTGTGGACGAGTTACAGGATTGTGAGGCGGAATTGAAAGCTGCCTATGCGGACCGTTTCCCTACCGATATTCCACATGTCACCGAGCTGCCGACAGATGTCTACCACCGTTTTAAACTGAAGGATTCTACAAAGATAATCAAATTTAGAGCTTACGTTTGCCCACGCAAGAATCGTGATTCCTGGCGGACCCTTCTTGACCAACATCTGGCGGCTGGAAGGATACGTGAGTCTAGTAGTCCTTATGTGTCACCAGCCTTCATCATTCTGAAGGCTGACCCAACAGTCTTGCCTCGTTGGGTGAACGACTATCGGCATTTACACAACAATACCGTCCCAGACCACTATCCCTTACCTCGCATTGATACAATCTTGGCTGACTGTGCTAAGGGCAAGATCTGGGGAAAGATGGATATGACGAATAGCTTTTTTCAGACTCTTGTTCATCCTGAATCCTGATGACGTCCCTCTGACGGCTGTGTTAATGCCTTTTGGGATGTATGAATGGGTTGTCATGCCAATGGGTTGTCGTAATGCTCCAGCAACACACCAGTGACGTATGAATGTTGCACTGCGGAAACATATCGGTACAATTTGCCATGTCTACCTCAACGATATCATTTGGTCTCAATCGATTGAGGAACACAAGGTCAATGTTGGTTTGGTTCTTGATGCTCTCCATGCAGCCCATCTATACTGTTCCAACAAGAAGACGGCCCTATTTCTAAGTGAGGTCGATTTTCTGGGGCATCACATATCTGCGCGAGGCATCGAACCTGATGTCAGTAAGGTCGAAAAGATCCGTAACTGGCCGGTACCTGGTTGTGCTAAAGAGGTTCGCTCTTTCTTGGGTCTAGTCCGATACTTGGCAATTTTCCTTCCGAAGCTGGCAGAATATACATCGGTCTTGACACCTTTGACTTCCAAGGAATCTAAAGAGTCTTGGCCTGGTTGGTTTGGTGAGCACCAAACGGCCTTCCAACAAATCAAGTCAATTGTCTTAGGTGCTGACTGTCTTACAACAATTGACCATGACGACGAGGAGAACAAGATCTTTCTAACTTGTGATGCTAGCAACCGACGGACAGGTGCTTGCTTGTCATTTGAAAAGACCTGGGAAACGGCTCGACCAGTCGCCTGGGACTCTACACAACTATCTTCAGCACAACGCAATTATCCTACACATGAATGTGAATTACTGGCAATCATTTAAGCGTTGAAGAAATTCCGTTCTGACTTACTGGGTACACATTTCACAGTATACACGGATCACCGTACACTTGAGAATTTCCGCACACAAAAAGATCTGTCGAGAAGACAGGCTCGATGGCAGGAGTTCTTGTCAGAATACGACTTTGACATCGTCTATATCAGGGGCGAGGATAATTCCGTTGCGGATGCTCTCTCTCGGTTGCCAGACGAACTACCTGTTGTAGCGTCGGTTCTGTCAATATCAATGGACAAATCTATTGTGGAAAATATTAAATCTGGTTACAAAACTGACAGCTTCTGTACTCGTCTGCTCGGACTGGTTGGCTCTATGGCTGGGGTAACTCTCATTGATGGACTCTTGTATGTGTCTAACCGGCTTGTAATTCCACGCAACAATAACCTACGAGAACAACTGTTTCGCTTGGCTCATAACTTGCTCAGGCATTTTGGTTTCGATAAGACATACGAGACGTTAAGACACGAGTACTACTGGCCGCGGATGCGCACTGAACTAGAACAAGGATATATCCCTGGATGCCCTGATTGCCAACAAAATAAAAGTGCAATGAAGAAGCCACACAGGGTGCATAACCCACTTATATCAAAGCTAAAAGTATAAAAAAATGCTAATCACCAGTCTTTTTATTATTAGCCTTATAATTATTATATAATCATAAACAAAATCATGAAAAAAGTCTCTTAAAAGTCCGAAATTAACCTTTTATTCACATTCTTATTTATGATTTTATAATAATAAAAAGGCTAATAATAAAAAGACTGGTGATTAGCATTTTTTTACACTTTCAACTTTCATATAAGTGAGTCATGCACCCTGTGCCAGCTGGACCTCTCCACCCATTACCTGTTCCTGATGGACGTGGCGATAGCATTGCAATCGATTTCATTGGTCCACTGCCTGAGGACGAGGGATTTGATGCAATTGTAACAATGACGGATCGGCTTGGTGCAGACATTCAACTGGGTGCAACTCAGATGGACATCACTGCGGAGCAGTTCGTGGAGATATTTTTTAACCTCTGGTTCTGCAACAACAGGATGCCTATAAACATGGTTTGCGACCGTGATAAACTGTTTGTGTCTAGTAGTGTTGCCACAGCTCGGCTGAAAACCAGCTGAGCCGATGAGCCGAGCCAGTTTTGAGCCGAGCCGAGCCGGTTGGCAATTCATGGCTAATTAGGAAATGGCTTCTATATTTAGCCGCAGATAAGCGGCTTGAGCCGGTTCAAGCCACCATATATTAAAATAAGATACAGCAGCAATACTACCATAGTACCAACTGGTGGAACCTAACACACTCTAGGATCCTTCTATCCTGTTGAATGGGGATTGTAATTGTCCGGGCCGCAAGGAGCAGCAATCTGTTCCAGCCTTTAACACATGTGTCGAAAATATACAACACACATCCTGCTTACCGTCAACAAGAACCTGTAATCAATGCCCTTTCTGCGTTGGTGCTCGTCCAATCCCTGCCTTAGAAGCCTCAGAAGTTGTGCGTAACCACTTGCCTGCTCGTCATTTTGCGGATATTCGTAGTCAATATCCAAACCGTCGAGTCCGTAATCTTCCAACAATTTGACGGAAGACTCGACAAATCTAGCTCGACGAGCGTGCGTGACCACAACTGGGTGAAATTAACTCGAATAAGTCCACCTGCCTACAAATGAACGGTTCAGGTTCAGTGAAGCTGGACGAGTTTCCACAGCAGACAAACCAATAGACAAAAGGACTTTGAGATGCCTGTTCTGCTTCTTGAGGTTGTAAATCGCTTTGAAGTTCCCATATAAGTTGTCACCAGAGTCATTCCATGAATCGCCTGGGTAGTGGATATCCTGGTCAGCCCAAATATCCGAGGAACACTTCGCCTGAATCGGGGTTGATGTTCGCAAACGCATACAGAATGTGTCTTAGAAGATGCTCAATGAGAGAAGAAGCGTGGACACAAGATCAAGACACATACGTGAGATCCTTGGTCGGAATCAACGAAGGAGGATACTTTCGCCCATATATGCCCCAATTCACAAAACTAGCAGTGTTGTGAGCCGAATAGTCGAGTCAAAAAAAGGAGAAGACGCACTATCCAACGCTGTACTTTCCACCTTGTGACATCTCTGATGTGTCCGTTGGCAAAGACCCTTCTGGATGGAAGGCGTCCGAGCTTGACGTCTGGGAATCGTCAGAGAGTGCAATAGAGTCTGTTGAAGATGATGAAGACCACTGTCGAGCTTTGTACACCCGAGAGTTACGATACAGAATGATACAGCTAAAAGACAAAACTTGAGGATTGTCGAATGAAGACGAGGCTGTTGAGGCTGTTCGAGTCGAGGATTATCAGAGCTGGCGTCCGCGGGCAGTGGCTTGTATTGACCAGACATGACTGCTGGTAATGATCCGATCCAACCGCTGCGGAGCAAGCTGCCGCAGTCAGACGTCACTGTCACCTTGGCCGCTCCATTATCAAAAGTTCTCAACATCATAATTGCAGAAGACACATGTAGTATAAGCCTAAGGGCGTGTACGATGTATGTCGCCTACTCACACAAGATATTTTATACAAACAATTAGGAGGATAAACAAGATATAAAACAATATACGATCCGCAGTGAAGGGCTTCTTCTGAGCGCATCGATCTAAAGATGGATTGGGACAGCAATCTTGTAGTAGTTGAGTAATAACGCCAAGGCCCTGCTCAAAGTTACCTTTAGAACACCATCAATGGATTCTGAAAGGTAGCAAGGAGGACTTGCCCACGTAGTTCCGCTTCATGAACTCCAGATGGGAGATAAATTCGAACTTGACTGTCGCCCGGTCACCTGTACGCAACACGCCTTGAGCATGATCAAGTATCTCCACTATTCGCACGGTCTGTCGAACAGCCTGTGTATCATAATAAGCTGCAGTAGGGACAGCGGTGAGCGAAGACATACTCCACAATGAAGCATGGCCTTAAACAAATAGATAAGTAGAGGAACCCATGTCTAACATGAGGTACTCACCTGGTAGTTCTTTTGTAATGTTGTGTTATGGCTTGACAGTGATTGAAATTAAGAGGGGCAGCAAGTATGATGCTGCATATGACGTACTATAGTATTAGTACTTGACCCTCAAAACGACGAATAGCTATTTAAATCACAAATAAGGCCTCTTTTTTAATATATGAGAAACACTGCGTACGACGGGGTGGGGGTTCATCAGTCTTCCTGACAATAACCATTCCTTTACGAACAGCTTGTCGCTTGACTCGCTTCAATGCGAACGAAACCGTCTGGCCAGCTTCTGCAGTCATCACTGAAGCCCTAGCAGACTATGAAGGGGTAATTCTAGAGATTTATAAGAGCAGACGACACCTTTTTCTCTGT
>QLOR01000210.1:0-22948 GCA_003313825.1 Sarcodon aspratus
CTCCTCTTCCTCAAGAAAACGTCGAAGATACTCAGGATTTGACAGCTACTCTGGACGCTGGATTGGATGGAGGGGGTGGCCTTGATCCTGATGATATAATGAACCTTGATATGTCGCAGTTAGGCCCTGATGGCGAGGCATTCGGAGAGAACGCATTATTGCAAGTTCAAGACGAAGATGCGATATTGGGAGGTGGCGCATTGATGGACCAGACGGAAGATCCGTTCGCACCAACGTCGTTGCCCCAGAACGATTGAAGCATTTTTTACTTGTTTCTGTTGATGTACAATGGGTTTCATTCGCATCATGGATCGATTAGTGGCGTTGATTTATCTTTCCATCTAACTTTGAGCAGAAGTTTACCAAGAAGAGATCGCTATGATAGATTGCTGGAAAAGCTATTTCTGTTTGATTTGGTGGGTTGCCGGGATGTTTCACTCATCAAAAAGTTTGCTGGAACAGGCTCCTGGGCATCAGAGATATAACTTGGAGATCAGTGACCTAGCATAGTTATAGGTAACTGTAATTTGTACAATTGGGAACATAATGACGACGCTGGGACCGAGGTTAACGTATCATACACAAATCTTGCAAAACTCCGTGGCATATATCTAGCACTTGCATTCACCGGGCTTGCATTGGCAACTGAGCAATGAGAACAGGAATGAGAAAGGGGATGAGCAGAATTGATGATGGATACTGACTCGGCACCACAGCCGCAGGAAGCAGAGCCACAGTTAGCGTAGTTCTTGAGCGGTTCAGAAAAGCTGCATGAGGAGCAGATGCAGGGATGGGCGGTAGCTTCAGTCTATCAAAAGATGGTGATCGCGTCGTGTCGGTGATGATAGATGCGCAGGATACTGACCATGATGGAGCGGGTAGAGCGGAGGTGAAAAAGGTTTGAAGGTGGGTGGTATGTAGAGGACAACAGCGGGTGAGAGGGCCTTTATAGAGGAAGCGGACAGGTCATGTGTTGGATGGAAGAGATAAGGATGGACTGGAGGTCGCGGCAGGAGGACATGCCGAGGTTGATGTTCCTTGATATCGCGTGCCTGATGAAATGGTCTCTTCATATTCCTGTGCCAGCTCTGGCTGCCATGGCCTCAAGGCAGCGGCGGTCCATCTGTCGTTGCCGCGCGCCAAGCAACTTGAAACATCACAGGCGCCCATGAAGAAGTGGAGAGTTGTCAGTTCTTTGCTGCTTCTGAATCCCTTGTGTTCTCGTCACCTTCAATCTCTCCGCGGACTCTAATACGCCTTGTGTCGCCCTTGATAAGCATGCATGCTTCTCCAAGAACTCCGTCTCTTGATGTCCCCGACCGCCTGACTCTCCCGCAGTTCTTCTCTGACTTCCACCATCATACACGACCAAAGCAAGCTCGCTGGGACGAAGCTTACTTGATTGACGAGCCTTCGGGAAACAAATCTTCATTCAACGACGTGTGTAGCCATTACATTCCTTGATTCTTTCTCTCATTGCGTGGTCGTCCCCAGTTACATGCACGCTCTCTTCTGCTAGCTAATGCAATTAGCCTCAAGTGGGGTATCGGTGATTACATTTGAACCTTCCTCGCTCTGAACACTGTTCACTTTCATTCCCTCTCAATTCCAGGCAATGGAGACGTCGGTATGAACTTAATTCACACATCATAACCTTGTCTCTTATTCCCGTTTTCAAGTCGCCGTCCTCGCTCCAAATCACATAGATGTTCCTGTGATTATCTGGGCAGTACACAGGCTGGGTGGAATTATCACGTACGGAAGCCTACGACGTGTGCATCCGTATTATAATTCTGACACAAGGTTTGTTTCCAGAATGGCAGATCCGGTGTTCTCCACCACCCAGGATCTGATCAACCAACTCAAGTCAACCAATACAACTCTTGTCATTGCACATCCGGATCTTCTAGACAAAATTGACTCTGTGGCTGAACGAGCCGACATTCCACTACATCGGATTCTATTACTTGAAGCCCCCAAGCGTTCTGGAGTTTCTCTGTACCCTGTCTTGTCCACGATCATCGCAGATTTCGATGACGGTGATAGCCATTTCGTTGAACGAACATTGAGTCCTGGCGAGGGCAAGACAACTACCGCTTTTTACTTTTTTTCTAATGGCTTATCCGGTTTTCCGAAGGTAACTTTGTTTCTCCACTCTGAAAGGCGTATTTCCGTGACCTTGTATTACGGCACAGCCGCTGGCAATAAGTCACTATGCGATCATCGCCAATGTCATTCAACGGGCCGAACATTTCCAAATTTACAACGAATCAGTTCCTGTAGATGTCCGGAAATTTATACCTGGTGACATTTCAATGGCAGGTAAGTGATCACAACTGGGAAAAACCTCTTTGTGCTCACGAACGTGCTGCAGTCTTACCCTTCTCATGTTAGTCCTAATTTACGAGTACCAAATTTTTACGTCACTTATCCATATCACCAAGACCTTTATGGCCTTTCAAATGTAAGTAAGCTATACCATGTTCGCCATCGCTTCTAGTCTTCTTATACCCAGAGCTAGATTTTATTCTTAATGTATTGTGGGGTAAGCTTGTGCCTTGGGCTCCATTCAGAGCGCTGACAGATTTGATTCAGGTGTCTTCGGTTGTTGTTCCGAGATTCGACTTTCAAAATATATTCAAGACCATCACCCGTTATCGCATCACTCACCTATTGTGAGTGCCATAATAGAGTTACAACGAGCTTCACGTCAGCCTGAGATTTTGCTTCAAGCCTCGTGCCTTCCCAGATCATCCTCATTTGCATGGTGTGTATTCTGCACCTTTAATGCCATTAGCTAGAAACTAAATCAATTCGATGGGCGCAGAACCCATTAGGTAAAAAGTTTGATATGACACACGTGAAGCACTGTATCCTTGGTGGTCAGGCGCTATCCTCTCTGGATTTTATTCAAGACTTCACCAGGATATTTCCGAATTGCAGTCTCGGCCAAATTTATGGCAAGTTCCGATTGAGTATCTAGCATGCCACCAGCATGATGCGAATACTTATTGAGCAGGTCTTTCGGAGATGGGCACGGCGGTTTCAATAACGCCTGGTACACAAAAACGGATGCCAGCATCAACCGGGGTAGGAACTTTTCTACATGGAATCCAGCACCGCGTGATCAAGGAAGATGGATCTCTGGCAGCTCCAGGAGAACGTGGGGAGTTGTGGGTTACTGGACCAGCTATGGCAATTGGCTACTTGGATAATGACCAAGCGTCTGTGTTCCTCTCCACATGATCCGATATCTTTGCATACTGATTAGGTGCACTAATAATAGCAACCGGGATACATTTAAGGATGGGTATGTATCAGGAGATCGTTCGTCCGTCTCATCATTAACATGTTTGTTGTAATCTCAGCTGGGTTCGAACGGGTGATATGGTCACGGTTGATGATCATGGAGAAGTTTCCGTCGTGGGCCGTTACAAGGTGCGCGGTTTCTGCGACAACATTATTTGTATATTTCTGCTGATCCTGGGGCGAAGTCTACGTTCAAAGTTCGCGCGTTCCAAGTATCTCCTGATGAACTAGAAGCACATCTTCGAACCCATTCGGATATTGACGAGGTTTGCGTTGTAAGTGTACCGGATCTGTACAGCGGAGAGGTCCCGGTGGCCTTCGTCGTGTTGGGCGATGAAGCTTTGGCCCGTGTCAACGCTGACGAGAAGGAGATGAAGAAGATTAAGGTTGGAATTCTCCGGGTCAGCAATATTTCTTCTATGCGCGTTTTTTCTCTCGAGGTACTGATCTATCCTTGTGGGCGTAGTTTGTTGCGGATGCCAAGGCGAATTACAAATGGTTAGGTGGAGGAGTGGAGGTCGAACGCTCCTTCCCCATTACCCTTGATGGTAAGGTGAATCGTGCGTTGTTGAAGCAAATGGCCATTCAAGCAAGGGATAATGTACAAAAAAGATAGAATTCAACAAGGCGACATGTTATTGTATTTATAAATACACAGTTATGATTAATTTAAATCATTATACAT
This sequence comes from Sarcodon aspratus, assembly GCA_003313825.1. Lineage (NCBI taxonomy): Eukaryota > Fungi > Basidiomycota > Agaricomycetes > Thelephorales > Thelephoraceae > Sarcodon > Sarcodon aspratus. The sequence continues at coordinate 3,995 of QLOR01000210.1, forward strand.
TTACAGTGGAAATACCATCTGCCGCCTCCGTGTCTCGACCCGGAGGCGCCGACTTTGTCCTGGCTTCGAATAGTGCGTACAATGCGATGGTCTCGTTATCCCATATGCGTATCTTGGACTAGGTTTCGAGAGCGCGGGGATGAGGAACGTTGGAAATAAGCGAGATAGAAAACGGTATAGACGTACCCTCAAGTTCGCAAGACAAGGCGAACACTTACACGGCAAAGCATGGTACGCTTCGAAAATGCCGAGAATCTCAGCAGACACCTTCTCCATGACGGAATCACGGCAAAGCTCGAGCTTGAAAACCGCCAACAGAGTAATAAAGTTCGATTCGAGAAGGACGATAGAACGGGCGTCCACGGGCTTCAGGAAGGCGAGTACGAAGGTGAGAGCCTTACGGCGTATTTTCGTAGGGTACCTGTCACTGATTGGTAAGGTAGCATGGCTCGAATCCTTCGTCAGCTAGAGCGGGGGAGGAGAGGACCACTGCACCTGCAGAGCTCGAGAAGATCGTCGCACATGCAATGGATCCAACGCACGTCTTCCCTCGCCAGGTGGTGTACAAGCCTCGATCGCTTGAGGGACTGCCCTATCGACCATAACCTGATGCGAATTACGATTTTGGAGAAAAGGGTGAGGATACATTCTCCGAGCGCGAATACCAAACGAGCCAGGACGGATCCTAGACCTTGGAAAGACTGGTGAGAGTCAGATAAAGTGGTTGTCTGAGTGATTGTGCTGTGGGTGGCGTGACGGGAACTCCTCAAGCTGAGGGTTGGCTCCCCGGGGAAGGCAAGGCTCAGATCGCGTCTGGAGCCATGCATCCAAAGTGGTTGAACACGACTAGGCGGCATTGGCCTCTTCTAGAAGCGGACGCTCGCTTTCGCATACTAGTAGCCACGGGACCGAAGGTCCCTATGTATGACTAGTAGGATGTTGTGATGCCCAGTCATGCGACGTTGCTGCGCGTAAGGCAAGGCGTCCGGCTTCTATGTAGTGTCCAGGGTCATTAGTTGCCATGATGGCAATCTGCACAGCAGCACGACTCCGAGTTTTGGGCATGATTTTGATTCGAGTTGTCGGCAATTAGATAGATGATAGATCCGTACTAAGGTCGAATCACTGGTTGTGGCGCTCTGCTGAACTTGCGAACAAGGTAGTAGTAGTCTGATAGTCTCCAAAGAATACCTAAGCGGAAAAGACCGGCTTGATGATGCCGACGCCGGGATCCCGATCATGTTTAGGGCAGGTTTCTCGATCATCCCGGGCTCTTTCAGTAAGAACCACTGCTACTGTACTTACCGACCAGCTTGCTACCAGGGCTCACATACACCCGTTGTCTATTATTGATGAGTCGCTGGTCGACTACTCTACTCTAGAGATGCCGGATCCTCTCGCACCGGGGAATCAATCCCTCACACCCCGCACCCCTCGTCGCTTCAGATACGACTCGGATTTAGACGAGCTCCAGAGTGACCCCACGGGGCAAGATGCTGAACTTTTGCTGCCCGATCCCCCGCGGGATTCTAGTGAAGATGACACTCGCACGGACACTAATACTGGCAACCAGAAGAAGGTCTTGGCAGATCTCTTTTCTCTGGGCACTGGCATCGTCCTTGCTTGTGTTCTCTTGTTGCTGACCGTTGTATCAATCAAACGTTTTGATATCTTAGACGGCGCAATATTTGGCAACGAGAACGACGCGACACGACAGGATGGTGGTGCTACAGTCCAGGAGACCCAAGAGTCTTCAAACCTACCTGCCGACTTTAACATCATCTCCTATCAGAACTATTCCCGATTTCCCCTGACGCCTTCTCAATATCGAGCAGAATGTTGGAAACTTAACTCCGGTTTCATGGCACATGTAGGGTATTGGGCTCATGGGAAGACCGACGTCGTCCATCATGCTCCCGGAAAAGCTGGCGGGGACCATCTCCAAGTGTGCAAGAGCACAATTACCTATATGTTGGGTGGAGGTGTGGGGTTGCTGGCGGATTTGGCCTTGATGGCGCAGGTCGCTGGGCTAGCAAGAGAAGTGAGTCTCTTTTATACCTGTTTATAGTTAGCACAATATCGAGTGTTATTCTTTTTGTTAGCGTAACAGGACATTTCTTATTGATGACACTTACTGGGATCGCGGAAAGTAAGTTTACAGAGCATCTTCGTTGACCAAGATGTTCACTATAGACTAGATGGTCAGATTATTTCCAAGATGTTCAGCAGTTCCAACCTGGGCCGGAACCTGGTTGTAAGCCTCCACCGCCTGAAGGTACAGGATATTGCTGCCATTTGTTCCATTTTCTGTTGTCTAACTGTAACCACTAGAGCTTGTTGCTTGTCCTCGGACTGCTAGGTGAGGTTTCGTGTCTAACAAGTCATATATGCAGTATTGACGGTTCGATAGACACTGGGCAAGATATTTCGTCTGTCGAAATCTGGTCTTCTATTAAATATAATCTTGTTTAGGTGGTCAATTCGCAGACAGCACTGTTCCATTTCACGCACCAATTTTTTGATGACTACGAAGACCCGTACGTCATCTCACGTTCTCATAACTTATATCGCTCAATGACATATAAACAACTAGATTCGCCAGGCAAATATATCGACTAAGGCCAATTTATAAAATGGCTCGAGATTCATTCACAAACGTCTTTCGACCCAACGCCGAGCTCGTCACTTTGATCCGTGAAGCCAGAAGCGAATTTGCTATATTCCTTGTTCAGCTCGGTCATCTGAACTATGTGAGCGTGCACATTCGTCGAGGCGATCGATTAGGCATGTCATGGAAGTACCACACTTCGCATGTACCAGTCGAGAAATTCGCCGCGGCTGCACAAGCGACTTGGGAACGGTTGAACCTCACAAATTGGAACTCAAACCAACCCGCGTTTTACATAGCATCTGATTCACCTTCCGTTCAAGACGAGTTCATATCTAACTTTCCCGCCGAAACATCGATATATTCGCTTTCCTTGAGTGGAAAACCAAAGTTGAGGGCGTTGGCCAGTCCAAAACCCTATGTTCAATCAGAGTTTAATCAAATGGCAGCAGAAGACAGGATTAGATTGACAAAAGGGATGATTATTGACTTTGCTATGTTGAGTGGAATTTGGAATAACATCACACCCGCTGCTACGGTATGCGGATTGAGGTGAGTAATTTATGCAGACGCTTCCGATATCTCCACAATGACGATGTGCTTGGACAGTTCCAACATATGTAGGCTGTCTGCTCTGGGATTTGGTTGGGAGGGCGCGTTTGGTGACCTGGAGGCTGAAATCGACAACGAAAAGAAGAAATGGGTTGAGATTGACAACGCAGGGCAGATCTCGCCAGTTTGGGAAGCTTTTGAGGTCTTTCCATGAGATTTTACGTTCACCGCTCGATATTAAACAGTTCAGTCCTGCTACATAGCAACTACAAGTCTCGTTCATAACCGAGAATACAGTCTAGCTGCAAAATTTACTGCGCACCTACAAGTCTGGAAGCTCCCGTGAGAGCAGTCTTATCCATGTATTGTCTTTCCACCAGTCGTCCATACTTTCAATCTTGTCCCATACAACTTCTTCGTCAAGCCCATAGATGTCGTACTTGGGTCCATCAAGAGATATTCGTTGCCGTTTGGCAACTTCTACGGCAGCTTTATTTTCGCCCCTGCATCAAGCATGAGAACCATGCGTGAACAAGACGAAAAATAAACAACAAACTTTAATAGTTCCAGTAACTCTTTCCGGTCTGGGAAGAATAACCGCGGTTCCAGTGCGGAGAGAAGGGCTAGAGCAGTGCGAAAAAGAAAAGAATCGCCCTCCAGCATAAATACATCCCAGATATGAGCACAAGCACTAAGTTCCAAGTGATCGAGGAATAAGGTTATCAGCCAGTCAAAGAGATATTCGGCAGGTGACAAGTGGTGCTGTTTGAAATTAAAATAAACTATGGAATTGTAAATTGAGTTGGTTGTGTACATTTTAGAATCAGAAGATAAACTTACTCTTTGGCATGGCATCCGCCAACAATGTGTCGAAAATTCTATTGAATGATTTTGAGAAATGAATTTGGAATTCGAGAACGGGAGCTATACCTGTAATAGGCTTCAAGCTTTAGAAAAAGGAAGTCAGGACAGGAAATTTGGTCGAAGCTTGGAGACTCACATCGGCCTTCGCGCCTAACCCGCCATAAAAAGACCGCATACAATGTCGTTCCAGTAAATTTCTCATTGCTACGAATCCTTCCGGCAAAGGCATATTTAGCACGAACATAGCAGCTATCCTCGAGATACCCATTGTATACCCAAGCCCTTCGTCGGACCTTGAAACAACCCATGCACATAACATATCCTTTAAATCTCCATACATTGCTCCCGTTTCTGGGTGAAACAGATGAAGAGTAGGCAGTGTATTCCGGATATCCTCGTCCATCAACGATAAAGTCGTCGTTGGAAAAGTCCCCGCCGCAAGCGCTCGTTTCGCTCTTGCAAGACACGTTCTATAATTATCTGTTTATGATGAAAACTGGCGATGAAGTACATAATGGTAAAATATAGTTACCTTTGCTGAGAGCGAGTGCATTTCCGAGCGCACGTTCCCACATCCTGGCTCTTAATTTCATTGGAATGCCCCGCCACCAGAGCTTGCGCATCGGAGGTTTCTTATTCACCACTCGCCAATCAGGCAAAACTTCTTCCTCCCAGATGTGTATGGATTCCTCCGCTCGCTGTTCACGAGCAAGTCTGCGTTCTTCTTTTTCTTTTCTCTTCTTGATTTCTGATGGTCAGCAGCTATGGTCAACAATTCTCATCGACGCCCGAAAGGATTAGCAGCATTTGACCCACCGATAGCACGACTTTCTTTCATCATGTGTTCCCAAAGCGCCAGATGTTTGGAATCTTCGTCTCGAGGTTTTGGAGGGAGAAATGTTGGTCGGGTTCTGCTGACAACCCGATCAAGTGCACTTGGGCCAATTGAACGTGTTGCTCTGTGTTTTGGTATGGTCCCTGGCTTTGGATAAGTTGGTGCGGAGAGCGAAGGCGTGATATAGGCAGAGGCGGAAGTTGGAATGTCAGGTGGGAGCGCGTTTTCGGTAAAACTAGCTGCGCTGGAAGGCGCAGAGCTATGGGGTGAGCGTTCATGCCGAGATTGAGGGCGTGAAGGTTCCGTTGAAGTGGATGGGGACGGGGAGGGCAGAGGCGAACCAACTTCAGGCGCGTGGACTACCTGGGCGTGAGGCTCGATGTCCTCTAATATCTCGATGTGCACGTTAGGGTAAGGATGTAGCTCCTTCGAATCTGTGGCCTCGGGAGAATCATGTATCGGATTGTCTGAAAGAGATATAGGAGAAAATTGCGACGAGCTTGGGTGCGAAAGCGATTCCAGAGAGTAAGAAGATTGGTTGGGAGAAGTCCTTGAAAGCTCTGGGGGAAGTGGGAGTGAGGCCAATCGTTCAGAACCGTTGATATCGATCGTAGAAACCGACGCATCGGGGCCCCGAGCCAATTCATGACTTTGTCCGCCGTTGCTCGTAGGTTCTTCCGCAGTTGTGTTGATGTGAGACAGGCTTTTGACAAGCTCTGCACGGAAAGCGGCAGTAGAAAAGTCGTTGGGAATATCATAATCGTCTCCTTCAGTAAAAGCGTCGTCGACACTGAATTTGAGCTGCGGGCTCTTCGACTCGCTACTATCGTCTGAGTCTGCGGTCGGCGACATAGGTTTGATTTGATGACGTAGGAAACTTGAATGAGTGCAGGAATATGCCACCAGGGATCAGGCGGAAGGGTCTCAGTATGGCTGGACTATCGAGTTGAGAGACGAGAGATATGAATTCAGCACACGTCAACATGATCCTTTCCAATCGGCCTGGTTGTATCAACGACTCGAAACAGACTGTCCCGGCCCGATTCGTTTCAATTATTCCACCCATAGAAACAATATAGAGCGCTTATAATTGAAGTCCAGATGAAACTTGGACGAGTTTCACAAAAGTCTTACTAAATGCCAACGCGTGGAACCAAGCGGTTTTGTTGGAGCATAATGTGGACGACTATCATCAAAACTGACAGGTCTGTATTTGACAATGGATTGTTCAGTATTATTCATTTCAGAACACTGGGTCGACTTTCAGCGGATCTCAGTCACGGTAATCTTATGGTACAGATGAAAATACATTCTGACCAAGAAGGCCATCGGTATTTGGTCTGCACTTCCCATTGACACGCCTCCGGTTGTATTTCAACACCCCCATGGATTGATCTGATGCCTAGTACTATGAACCAAATTGAACCAAATCTATCGTAACTCATTGGCATTCGGGGTTAGGTCTAAATATCTCAATATTAACCGACAGTGGAATGCGACATGCTGTCGCCCAAGCTTACATGTCGATAGGATGTGCTCCGAGCTTCTATACCACCATTATGTTGGTACCAATGAGGTGAAGTGCGGAGCAGATGGGTGAATCGTTGCTGCAGAAAGGTTTAAGTAGTAACCTCAATCATGAACATGTAGTAATAAAGCGGCTTTCAATACCACTAGGACCTAGGTCGATACTTACAGACGGACTAGCCTGAGCAGCATGCACAGTAACATAACTTCACTTCCTTGTGCCTCGTTTGGGAGTCAGGGCTCTGGAACTTCGTCGACGTCCTCGAATACATCGATGAACGCAGTCACCAATATATTTGTCAAAACTAAGTCACCGATACTAGGTACACCCTCATTGATTATTCAAACTAACACCAAGCTCACCTGGGAATCTTCATCCAAACATGTTTAGTCAGTCAAGTACGCATGATAGAAGAGCCCATATCATGTGTAGGATGTAATGCCTTCTAGGATCAAGGATAGTCTCCGATTTCCGATAATAGCCCACTGATGTAGTTGAATTGTCCAACAAGGATATGCGAGTTCCTGTAGGTGGTTGTAAGCGTATCTACCTCGCTACCGTATCGCTCATAGACACAAAAAGATCTGTATTTCATAAATGAGTGATGTGATTGTTCCGGCATTCTAACTGTTCCTGCAAGGGCGGTCTGATGGCTTCGAAAGTGGAGTGACGTGAGTAGAATTGCTTGAAATGAGATGGTTTGTGATTTCAGGCCCACCAGTTCAATGTTCATAGGTTCACTCCGAATCTGGTCTGGGCTGCTAGTCCTGACATTTGCAATATCTCCGGACTTGAGGGATTTACTACCCACATATTCAACGTGGAACAATCCCTCAACAATTCTCGACGGGAATCATGTCCCATCTTGCGACTTGGGGCACTGTTTGAGGGTGCGAATTTCTAGATGGAAAAGATGAGCGCTAGCGGTTGCCTGTGGCCATCGTTTCCTGTTATTGAGTTCTTCCTGGCTCTAATAAAAATAAGGGATATTCCTTACGATATGGCCCAAGGTAAACCCCATCATCAACCAGGTACCATTTCCATGTTGGTATGGATACAGTTTTCCCAAGAGACTTTACACACACAACTGACGCCCATCCTTGCAACAGGATATTGCAACCAAAAGATAACAACAAGTCTTCCATGATATGAACTTGATCTATATCGCCTATGAAAAGGCTGGCTTCAATGGCCCGAGACCGTCGAGATGAATCGAGAGACTTCCTTTCACAGCACGTGCGCCTGTGTCTAAAGTTCAATGATGGAGTTCTGGTGTACACAGTACACGGAATCAAGCCTAGGAGAGGGCCGCATCAGGACAATGACAGCAGTTTTGATTGGAACTTTGAGGAGACTGGGGAAGATAAGCGTAAACCGAGGGTAGAGAAAGTAGGACAGGTGTAACTTGTCAAGAACACCAGACGCCGTCCCTAGTTCTTCTAGACATTCTTCACCATCTCAAAGGTTCTCGCCCAAAGGAATCGGGAAGTTCTCTGGTGGGTATAAGATGGCGATATGGGGCATCAGTGGATCTTGAAGCAAAGGATGGCATATGGGCTCTTGACCCCGCCTCCATTTCGTCGGCGTGAGTAATATCCAACAGGAAATCCGGAATATTCTGCAGAAGACCTAGGTTCAGCTTGAATGCGCAGCGATCACTTGTCCTAAAGTTCTTATCGCCATCTCCACCATGCGCATTCAAGCTGAACCTAGTAAATGCTCGGCATGACGTAGGTCACGCAAGACTCCTGCGGCCGAAACCACATCTCAGCTTTTAAACCGAGAAATATCACTGACCGAGAAACATAGTTGAGACATAATAGATATTTTATGCGGGTGTCTCGGAAGATGAGCGGATAGTTGAGACACTTTGACTATTTTGGCTGAATGTCTCAACCATGTCTCTCGGGACGCTCATCTTCCGAGACACCCGCTTTCGAAAAATCTATAAATTCCCGCATTTTCGTGCTGAAATCCCATCACAACTCAACTCAAGCATTATCACAAACACAACTCATCTTCATACTCTTTAAACAATCTTCAACAGTTATCACAATGAGGATCTCTATCACTTACTCCATGGTTTTGTCTGCTCTTGTCCTCTCGTCTACAACCTTGGCGGCACCCTCCACCCAGAACTCTGAAGAACACGCTGTATTCCGTATGTCCATTCTGACTATTCTTATGAACGCCTCAACTGACAGTTATGTGCAGATGTCAATGCTCGTGACTTGGATTCGCTGGTAGGTTCTGCACCTGTCCTGGGTCCCATGTTGGCACCTGTTACCTCTTTGCTCGGCTCTATTGGTGTCACGGATCCCACCAAGTTGACACAACAGCAGAAAGATATCATCTCCGAGTTAACTTCAGCCATATCCGGTGTCACCGATAGGGTTAAAGCTACTCTCCCTGTCAACCTCCCTATCAAACTCCCTGTTGATAACCTCCCCGTTGGCAACCTCCCCCAGGTGAGATCAGAGGAAGAACGAGAATATGTCTCTTCGTATTTCGGATCCGGTGATGTTGAAGATCACGCCTCATCCTCTTCTGCGGCTCAAAAACGCCAGTTTGGGGATCTTGGCCCAACGGCAGCATTTGGACGATTATTCGATGAAGAGTCTGGCTCGTTAGAACCGAATATGTACTGGGGCGACCACCTGAAACGTCGATTCGACGGTGTGGGTTCTCCGGAACACTCTGAGTACTCTTCTGCGGCTCAGAAACGCCAGTTCGGGGATCTTGGCCCAACGGCAGCGTTTGGTCGATTATTCGATGAAGAGTCTGGCTCGTTAGAACCAAACATGTACTGGGGCGACCACCTGAAACGACAAGTAGACGGTATGGGTTCTCCGGAACACTCTGAGTACTCTTCTGCGGCTCAGAAACGTCAGTTCGGGGATCTTGGCCCAACGGCAGCGTTTGGTCGATTGTTCGATGAAGAGTCTGGCTCCTTAGAACCAAACATGTACTGGGGCGACCACCTGAAACGTCGATTCGACGGAACGGGTTCTCCGGAGCACTCTGATTCCTCTTCTGCGGCTCAGAAACGCCAGTTCGGGGATCTTGGCCCAACGGCAGCGTTTGGTCGATTGTTCGATGAAGAATCTGGCTCGTTAGAACCAAACATGTACTGGGGCGACCACCTGAAACGACAAGTAGACGATATGGATTCTCCGGAAGACTGTGAAAAGATCGATGATGATGAGGTTCTCCCTCCCGCTGGCGGAGATTGGAGGAGGCAGGCTCCCGCTCCATCTGTCCCTCTTCCAGCTGGGGTTCCTGCTCCGACTGGAGTTATTCCTGGTGTCGCGCCGCCTTTATTCGCACCTGTACCGAATGGTGTAAAGGGATTGGTCTCGTCGCTGGTCCAAGCAAAGCCTACTGGAATCCCTAGTACTCCTGTTTAGTTTGGCTAGCTTCACTATACCCTCAACCATGTAAAGAATGCAGTGCACTCGTCTATAGATGTCATTGAAATGAATTCAAACGTTTTTCTCTCTCACCCATTGTTCGATACTCTTGTGAGAATTGTGTGAAATAAATCATTATTCTTTGCGAGCCTAAAGGTAAACGTTATTACCAACCGAGTACCATTTCCGTATTGGTACAGTGGATATAGTTTTTTCTCTTACACGCAACTGACGCGACCCTTGTAACAGTGCCATTGCCGCAGCTAAATGGTGACGCCCAAGTCTTCTACGAATATTTAACTCGAATTTGAGGAAATCTGTGGAACGTTCTTACTTTGAATGACTTCAGCGTGCCACCCTCCTATGGCAGGCATGGAGTCATATACACCACCGGATTCAAAGTTCCCATCGATACCATGCTGGAAATGTGTCGGCATCTATCTGGGTGGGAACAATAGCCTAGATGGATTGAAGAGTCTTAGGCAGAGGGAAACATATGTGTCTTTCTCAGTCCTCCGTTGAGCGCTATATACATATTCATATTTCCCTCCGGCTAAAGTCCATCGTTTTTCACCTTACCAGATCCAGGGATAATTGCATCTACTGTATACACCTCAATCATCATCTGCGCCACCCGCTTGATCCCGGACATGAAGTCATGCATATACCCAATTTCATTGAAAAGAAGAAGCGGCAGTAGTCGAATACGAAAACTTTCTAAATGCAGATAATTGGCATCCACGAGCAATTACGGGTTCACGGTATCAGTGGGCGGTTATCAGTATCGGTGGCCGTCCTTGAGCTCACAAAGACCATTTTGGAATGCATAGACCCCATAGCTCTCGTGTACCATTCGAGCAACACATTTCCAGCAGCTTGGTAGCCATGCGAATGTTGAACCAAATATCTGTGATTTCGTCCTCGCAAACAATTCGACCGCTAGTGGTGCACAAGTGCCCGTAGCCTGATCCGTGCCCGGAGTTTCTGTAAAACAAAAACAGCAGATGTGGCTCGTGCAGCGGTGAAACTCCGAGAGCCAATTGGGAGCTGGAAAGATTGTATTGCACTATCTGCTGTGATTTCCGTTGGCCGCCACCCATCTAATCTCCCCGAGTGAATTCGTACGATACAGTACATAACGCTCCGCAGTATCTTATTAGCGTTGGTCTCCTATCTCCTGAAATAAATAAGGCGTAATTTGCCATGGCCAAGGGCTGAAACTGATGCGGATGACTTGAGACGTGAATAGTTTGTCATTTGGCTGTTATGCGGCCGAGTCGGGGCGCAGGCCATTACAGAATATGTGGAGAAATGATGAAGGTGACCCAGTGTAGAAGCGTGATCTACTACCTGCTCTCTTCCGATGCAGCCCTGACTTTGATATTTCATTCCACTGCATACGCTCCTTCTTTCTCTTTCCACCTCCGCTCTGGTCCTTGACCTATTGGTTGATGGATACGCTGCATATCGACCTCGTCCCAATCTCTCCCGCCGTCTGTAAATCTACATTGTCGACCCCTACACAGGCAACGCCGGAATTGTCGTCGACGCCGTCCATCGACCAAGAGCGTACCTCTTCTGAAGCAACAATATTTACCATTTATTCCATGTACGGAGACGAAGGGAGAGGCTGGTCTTTCCCGACATCTGCCGATCACGCAACCCTGAGCCTCGACGCCAATCTCAAATACCGTCAATCCTTTCTTCGTTCGAGTCACCACACTATCGAAGATAGTGCTTATTATGACTCTACTTATGATCCACCGATCCTCAGCATACAACCATCCTCTCCATTGGATTTAAATCAATTCACTAGCGAGACGACATATTCGACACCTTTAGATGATACCGCACTTTCAAACCACTTTCCAGGCAATCATGCTGTATCACAGTCTCCTCCTCACAAACAACTCGACACTCTCACCCCTAGTCCTCGTGCAACACCAAAAACTCGAAGTCGTGCTTCCTCTCTTCATTCCTCTCAACATATGTCGAATTCTCCTCCAGAGCCATCTTTGTCTCGACCTCATTCACGTCTGCAACCACTTCATGTTTCTGCTCAGCCACTCCTACCCTCACCTCACACATCCCCTATCAGCCTTTCCTCTAGCTTTGATGCTCCTCTAGAGGGAGAAGACCCTGATGCATTTCATGTACGACGAACATATGCCGAATTGGAACGCGTTGGTGTGAAAGGTGATGGATATAATGAGGGTGTGGAAAGGACTCGGGCAAAAGTTGGAGCAAATCGAGAAAGCGAACTCCGGGCGATGGAGGCTATCGGCGATGAATTGGAAAAGAGGCGAGACTTGACTGACAGAGAAATCGAAGTACTCTCTAGTTTAGATCGGTGGGTTTTTCTATTTCATCCTTATCTACGATGATTTACATACCAGACACTTAGTTACGGGTTTTTCACGACGTCTTCACATGATCGACTAGCACCGTTGGCATCACAACCACTGACCAGAACTCTTTCACGGTTACCCCCGACTGTAACCACTGCTGAACCAACTGTGCCTCAGTCAAAGAGAACAGCTTTTCCACCAAGTCCACAGAAGGAGATTTTCCGTGCATTGAAATGGGCACGGATGTTAGAAGCAAAAGCTCGGGATCCAGGCGAGAATGTTGCACTCTGGGAAGTAAAGGCATCTAAGGAGGCGAAGCTGCGAGAGCGCACGTTCAAAGGCATCCCTGATTGCTGGAGAAGCGCAGTTTGGGAATTGTTGATGAATAGGATGGCAAAGACGGATAAACGAGAGCTAGACAAGCTTTTTGAAGAATATCACGACGCTTTGAATAAGCCATCCACATATGACGTTCAGATTGATTTGGATGTGCCACGGACCATCAGTGGGCATGTCATGTTCCGGACAAGATACGGTCACGGGTACGTAGTCTTCAACTCTGAATTATTTTGCAGCATTTAATTTTATATTTTGAAAGACAACGGTCACTGTTTCATGTCCTTCATGCCTTTTCTGTCCGATGTACGGTATGTGGATATTGTCAAGGAATGGGGTCAGTAGCAGCCACACTTCTGTCGTATCTCGACCCGGAACGGGTGTATGTTTCCTTGGTGCGACTGCACGACGCGTACTCGATGCACTCGATCTTTAGTCCTGGGTTCCCTGGCTTGTTGGAGGCGATTTTTGTTCAAGAGCGTATAACGCAACAGATGATGCCAGGTGTCTACGATGCCTTCAAAAAGCATATGATATCCACGACGTCGTATGCTACAAAGTGGTACATCACACTGTTTGCCAATTCCGTCCCCTTTCATACACAACTTCGGCTATGGGATGTGTTTTTCTTGGAAGGACCAGATTTATTTGTGGTCATGGCGGTCGCCATCGTCTGGGTCTATAAAGGTCAGCCTTTGTTATACATTTTGTTTTATCTACATTTACATTTTGTATACAAATTGTTTTTTTAGACCAGATAACGTCGAGTTCAGCTAGTTTTGAGACGATTCTTTCTTTGCTTTCATCGTTCTTTTTGCCAGAAGATGACGACGTGCTGTTGAATTGGATAGGCATAGTCATGGGTGATTCGAAAATACGGACAAAAATGCTCCGATGGAGACAGGAGTGGAAACAGCTTGTAACAAGTGGCAAAGATGGCCAAGCGCTTCTATGATGGTAAATACAGGATCTTCTGGGATATTATTATTGTCGTCGTCGTCGTCGTCATCGTCTGGCTCGTATCTGATTATACAACTTTCCTGTTCATCTCTTGACATCGACATCATTGGGGCTCCGGTTATTTACATCATAATAATCGCATTCACAGTATTTATTTTAGCCAATGTTAAACAAGATGACGGGGTCGATATTAATTAGAACATGTGTATACCTTGTGACGACGAATTATTTTTATTCGTCTCCTCCGAGACCTCTTGCTTTGATATTAGCCTTTGACGGATATAAACCGATGTTCAGCAAGCATATGCTTTTTGCTGATGCGGGACCTGGAGTCTAATATATGTTCCGTCCCCCCTTCAGCTACATCGAGGTGAACGAGGAGACGTACACACTATCATCGCCCTTGTTTCTGGGAAAATAAGCGCAAGCTCATTTCGGAGCATGCCGAGCACGAGGTATCCAAAAACGATGCTGACCTTCTTCCCAGAAAGGAAGATGATCTAGGTGCTATGGCCATAGACAAGGTAGAGGCCAAATATGTCTAGGTGCAGAGGAGCGCTCGAGTTCTGATATGTGACGCTTGGCCTGACGACGACATTTAAAAAGGTTGAACAATAACGTTGATCTCCAACCGTCGGTTCACCTATCATCAGCATCTACCATCCCAGACCAAACCACCACACACCGTTCGTCTGATCACATTCGACAACGCCGTTTAGAGCGATAACAGCCCCTCTCACACATCACATTTGCTTTTTACGACTCCGTATCGACGAACCTGTGCAAAGTTTGAAGTGATCGCAGCTAGGACACACTCATACATATCACCATCCTCCCATTACCTGCAATATTCATAACGACTCGAAACGTATAAAACTGTCGACATGTCGTCTTATTCATACGAACCTCCCACCTCCCCCAAATACGGGTTCTTCCCAACGGCGCCAGCAGCGCCCAACGCGTTTGCCGGGTTCCATCAGGCGCAAATGCCTATGTACTCTGCACTAGGCAAAGTACTGACCCCGTCATCGGCTCAAAACATCCCGCAGGGTAACAAAAACAGGCGCAGAAACTCTGTGTTGAGGAAATTGGTACCTGGAGGGGGCTTGTTCAGTTCTTGAACGAGGTTAGGCAGAGGGTTGTTTGCGGAAGGCGAAGAGGAGAGGGATCGGCGTTGACGCTATCCGCCCACACTCGTCGCGCGATCCGTGCATCTACTATGGAGATTTTTTTATTACTATCATCAGCCTAATTCCGTGTTGTATTGCCATCGACACGCACCTTGACGTCCGTTGTATACCGTAGACACCATCACAAATCTGTAGCTCTATTGTCGCAAAATTAGATCGATATATGTGTGTTCTCAGCACAACATCTGAGAAAGATTAAATGATTGAAGACAATTGGGATCGCGCACGCGAGGTTGAACCTTCCTAATCGGGACTTCTTAGCACATGACCGGAACCTACCCGCTCGCCTCCACTGCCAGTCCTTGTCTCGTACAAGCCATGGCGCACCCTGCCTACTCGCTCTCTCTTCTCGCCGAATACACCCACTCCCTCGATTCCCTTCCACTAGACCTCTCCCGAAACTTCGCAGACCTGCGCGAACTCGATGCAGTCCTATCCTCCTCCATGACGCTAATCACCACAAAAATTAACAAGCTTACTGCGATGATCGAGGACCGGACAGCGTCACCTGAAGACCGTCTGTGGCTGTTGTCAGAAATTGGCGAGGAGGCGCACCGCCTAAAGCTCGGTGGTGAAGACAAAATCCGCGTTGCAAGTGCTGCCGCCGACAATCTCAAAAACCACAAGCATCACCTCATCGACTTGCTTCACTATCTACCCAACTTCGAACCCTCGGTGCTTAACAGGACTACGGTATACCCACACGTCACTACCAAGTCGTTCCCGCCGCTCTCGGCAGTGGAGACGGGGAGGAGGCAGAGAAGGGGGGGTAATTTGACTTCATTTTATACTAACGGGTTGGAGACTAGCCCAAATAAGAGGAGACGAGCGGCGAAAGACGACGATGTGGACGTTGGAACTGGAAAGACACCCCGCAGAGAAAAGGCGAACGATCCGAATGGTGCACAACGGGTACGGAACAGTGCTCGAGGAGGAAGAAGGTACTCAATAAATCTTCTTCACCTCTTCTGTTCTTTTTTTTTACGGATTTGCCGCGCGCACTTGTAGGACTGAGCGAGCCACGTCTCCTGCAGACTCATTACTCTCGGTGACCTCCCATGTGCCTGTCCAGTCTCACTCAAGACAACCCACCGGAAATGGCACCTCACGTAATGGAATGCACGCCGCAAATAATACGAACAAGCGCTCCAGATTAAATTCGGTTACCTCCAACGCGACCGACCAGTTCGAGCCAGGTCGTAGCCGGGAACTCCTTAATAACCAACCCCCCACATCGTCCTCCTTACATCCTTCACTACCTTTACCTTACGCCAATGGCCATAATATCCATGCTGTGCCCGGAGCAGAATGGGCATTGAACAATAATCAACTGGAAGGCCCAGGCATGCCTGTCGCCAGAGGGAACTCACATCCTATGGGAGTGTCGATGGGTGCACCCATTCCAGGAGCTGTAAACCCCCAAGCGGACAACGGCGTTGGAGGCGACGGCGAGGGGGACGGCGACGACAACAAGACATACTGTTTCTGCGATGGAGTTAGTTATGGGGAGATGATAGCTTGTGATGACCGTAACTGCGAGCGAGAATGGGTACGTCTGACTTTTTTGGTTTCATTCTTGTTGCACAAGTCGAACCGTAAGCTGATCGTTGTTGTTTTAAAGTTCCATCTTGCGTGTATTGGCTTGACAGTACCTCCAGACGGGACTTGGTATTGTGATGTCTGCAGAAACAAACGCACTACAAAAAGAGCGGTTAGAGGAGGAAGAAGAAGAACGGGGGGTGGAAGGAATGGGACGAAGACTTAGCTTGGATAAGCTTTTCTTTGTGTACACATGCATCCCGGCTTTGTATCGGTATTTGATGACCATATGATACTAATACGCGTCAAGCTTGAAGTTTGAAGGTCATTAGCTGATTCACGCCACACAGCTGCTACAAGAGCATTAACAAAAGGGTGAGAGAAAAAAACGTTTGCATTCATTTCAATGACATCTATAGACGAGTGCACTGCATTCTTTACATGGTTGAGGGTATAATGAAACTAAGCGAAACTAAACAGGGGTACTAGGGATTCCAGTAGGCTTTGTTTGAACCAGCGACGAGACCAATCCCTTTACACCATTCGGTACAGGTGCGAATAAAGGCGGCGCGACACCAGGAATAACTCCAGTCGGAGCAGGAACCCCAGCTGGAAGAGGGACAGAAGGAGCGGGAGCCTGCCTCCTCCAATCTCCGCCAGCGGGAGGGAGAACTTCATCATCATCGATCTTTTCACAGTCTTCCGGAGAATCCATATCGTCTACTTGTCGTTTCAGGTGGTCGCCCCAGTACATATTTGGTTCTAACGAGCCAGACTCTTCATCGAACAATCGACCAAACGCTGCCGTTGGGCCAAGATCCCCGAACTGGCGTTTCTGAGCTGCAGAAGAAGAATCAGAGTGTTCCAGAGAACCCGTTCCGTCGAATCGACGTTTCAGGTGGTCGCCCCAGTACATGTTTGGTTCTAACGAGCCAGACTCTTCGTCGAATAATCGTCCAAATGCTGCCGTTGGGCCAAGATCCCCGAACTGGCGTTTCTGAGCCGCAGGATAGTACTCGGAGTGTTCCGGATAACCCGTTCCGTCGAATCTACGTTTCAGGTGGTCGCCCCAGTACATATTAGGTTCTAACGAGCCAGACTCTTCATCGAATAATCGACCAAACGCTGCCGTTGGGCCAAGATCCCCAAACTGGCGTTTTTGAGCCGCAGAAGAGGATGAGGCGTGATCTTCAACATCACCAGATGCGAAATACGAAGAGACATATTCTCGTTCTTCCTCTGATCTTACCCGGGGGAAGTTGCCAACGGGGAGGTTATCAACAGGGAGTTTGATAGGGAGGTTGACAGGGAGAGTAGCTTTAACCCTATCTGTGACACCGGATATGGCTGACGTCAACTCGGAGATGATATCTTTCTGCTGTTGTGTCAACTTGGTGGGATCCGTGACACCAATAGAGCCGAGCAAAGAGGTAACAGGTGCCAACATGGGACCCAGGACAGGTGCAGAACCTACCAGTGAATCCAAGTCACGAGCATTGACATCTGCACATAACTGTCAGTTGAGGCGTTCATAAGAATAGGAATAGTCAGAATGGACATACGGAATACAGCGTGTTCTTCAGAGTTCTGGGTGGAGGGTGCCGCCGAGGTTGTAGACGAGAGAGCAAGAGCAGTCAAAACCATAGAGCAAGTGATAGAGATCCTCATTGTGATAACTGTTGAAGATTGTTTAAAGAGTATGAAGATGAGTTGTGTTTGTGATAATGCTTGAGTTGAGTTGTGATGGGATTTCAGCACGAAAATGCGGGAATTTATAGAATTTTCGAAAGCGGGTGTCTCGGAAGATGAGCGTCCCGAGAGACATAGTTGAGACATTCAGCCAAAATAGTCAAAGTGTCTCAACTATCCGCTCATCTTCCGAGACACCCGCATAAAATGTCTATCATGTCTCAACTATGTTTCTCGGTCAGCGATACACACCGAGTCTGCTCAGGGTGATTTGGGCCTTTGTGAGCTTAGTCTCAAGTAGGGAACGTACCTAGTTCCACTGCAAAGCATAAACTGAGAAAAAAAAGGAGGATTAAATGTTTGCTTTGGGCTGTAAAATAGCTGGAAATTTAATGAAAAGAATCTCTCCCATTCGATTTAAAGTCGACCTAACGGTTGTGGTACCAGCCCCAAAACACTGATCTGAAGAAGACCAAGACATGATGTCACGAGTTACGCGTCACGTGAGCTGCCTCCATGATAGCCCACTGGCCCACAAGCCGCGGCCTCTCGCTAGTCTAACAAGTGGACTGCTCAACGTAACGCTGATATCTGTTTCCGTTAGATATCTCTATCGCAGCCATGATGGAACAAGAAAGCCTCAAACGTGCTGCGTCAACTTCTCCTGTCAGCGATCCAGATCGCGAAGCCAAACGCCAGCGCTTCGCCTCTGATATATGGTCAGAGGAAGAACATCTCCGACAAGACGAAATTGTCAGACAAAGCCTGCTAATGTCAGACGGTACTCCGATGAAAATAATTCTGGAGAACGAGTTCAGCTTAACCATGGTTCTACAATCTGTCTGCTATGCCATTTTGCGAGGCCCACAACCAGACTTGTTTCACGCACCATCTTCAAGTTCCCTGCAGTCTTACACTGAAGCATTCGAAAATGATCCAGAGCTCATGATATCAATTGCAAATTCTTATACCAGCGGATCCTACAAAGATGTCCGCTGTCTTAGTACGTTGATGCACACTTTTCTCAATCGAATCATCCTAACCCCTATACCCTAGAACTTTTCCGCAAGGAACCCTTCTTTACAAAACCCCCAT
>QLOR01000211.1:0-37283 GCA_003313825.1 Sarcodon aspratus
AATTAGTCTCGAGGTTATCTAGACGCTCCTGATCCCCCAATTCATCCCACATCCGCTCATGGAACCGTTTATCCTCTTCTAGTTCAAGTATCTTTTCTTCCATCCATCGGAAATCATCATCTCTATCATCTATTCCCTCATCTAAATGCTCTCTTGAATACCCGTCCCCTTCACTCTTCCGGCGTTTGGATCGATGTTTATCATCGGCACTGTCGTCACAGATGTTTTCTGAATAGTGACGGTGGCGTCTCTTGGCTTCTTTGCGTGCTGCTTTTCGGGCCTTGCGTCGAGTGTGCTCTAATTCTTCAGCAGGAGTACGCTTGAGGTGGAGCTTGGGCATAAATAACCACGAGTTGCAAACACACTGAACGACTCGGACTTGGAACAGCTGTAAAAACGTGGAGCTCAATCCCGATATGGAAAACCGAAGCAAACCGCTCCAATTGATCAAACAATTGACGCTCTCGCATGCGCTTATTCAAGCTCTGTCATGACTGATGCATGATGTTTATCTGAAAGTCAAGGTGTATTAGATCCTGCAAGTCCTACAGGATCGTTTCATGCAACCTCCACTTGAAATTTCCTCCGTGTGTACGATTGGTGCAGACCGATCCATGTGGAGGTTGCATGAAACAAGGGGGCCACAGCTGTGGCCGAGAACAATAGGTCACGGTAGTGTATAAATCGTCGTATTTGGCTCGCCCGAGACACTTTCCTCTACCACCACCTCCCCACCACACCCCATCTCTGAATTTCCTCTTCATCACCCTACTGACTGCCACAATGGTTGCCCCCCGTGTCCATACCTCTAAATCTGCCATCTCCCCCAACGTTTCGAGAGACAGACAGGACCGGACTGCGAGGGTACGCGAATCTATCAGACACCTCGACGATTAACCCTTGATCCTGACCGGCGTTCTCACGTAGTTGAACAATCTCGAAACGGAAAACCCGGCCGCTGCTGCTGCAACAAAGCAGCCCAACAAAAAGAGTAATCTGAACTACATACTGTATGTCTCCCACCTGTCGATATATTTTGAGGCGCGCCTCATCTATCTATGTATAGTTCTAAACCACCCTCAATGGAACGTCAGCGAAGCGCTGGCCCTTCTCGCCTTCACAACAGACAACCAGACCAATCCCTGCCCGCCTCACGCAGTCCCAGCGCTTCTATACGTGAGTAGCTTAACCTCTAAACCTACGTTTGGCTGATGTATCCATGAAGCACCATCTCCTCGCTATAACAGCCCCGAGGATCATTGGGACCCATACAAGCCTGCATCACCCACACCCGAGCCACAACGTTCAGGTCCCGCCGACCCGGAAGAACTCGAAAATGCTACCGCGACAATCAAATTGCTCTACGAGCACGACAAGAAACTCGTAGACTCTATCGCGAAGTTGAAGGAACGCACCTCTTTCATTCGTTCGAAATCCGCAGCTCTTCGCGAAACCGTTCGCAAACAAAAAGGTATAAGAGAGCGTATAGAACGATATATTATGTTTTGGAAGCCTATCGACCCGACCTGGAGTTTGAGGGACTGGTATGGAGATAAACCGTTCCGGGCTAGACCCGAGGGTAATTGGATACATGTTTTGGATGACGATGAAGAAAGCGTTCAAGAAGAGCCTCTGTGAGTCGCCTTTGCCTCTTAGCATGATCGTGTGTAATGATATTGGTTTAATTTGAAGACCTCCGGATGCGATGCCTACTTTGGTGCGTGAACAAAATGGTGCTTTCCCAAGTCTGGAATCACATCTTGCCAAGTAAATAATCACCCGCTATTTGATTGCAAATTTTCCTGATTCGTCAATTTCCTAGATACGCACATCTGCGGTCGGACGACCTTAGTGACCCCGCACAAGCACATTTTCCCTGTGATTCAGAGAATCGAGATGATAATCATCCTTCTGAATTGCCAAATACCTCGGAAGTCGATCGTAACGGCAAGCGGCCTATATCATCCGATGTTACCATGCTCGATAACAACGCTCCTTCTGAATTGCCAAATACCTCGGAAGTCAATCGTAACGGGAAGCGGCCTATATCATCCGTTCTTGACCACGCGAGTCATGAAGCACAAGTCATCGGCTCTCATGACGGAATTCACGTTCCACCGCTCAAACGTCAAATTACTGGGAGACCCTCGCCATCATCACCTTCAGCCAAGCATGTCATCACTATCACAGGCGAGCAAGACACCTCTCCACCCCGCCGCCGATCCGAGTCCTTCCAGGACAAAATTGACCGGCAAAGTGTCGTCATGATGCTCAGCCAAGGAGCGGATGAAAACGAGGATGAGGCTGCCGCTACATCTCCTGTTCCTGTATCAGCTACCGCTTCCACCGGACCACGGATTTTGACCCTATCGGAGATGCATCCTGTGCCGATCGCTGCTGTGGAGGATGTCCCGGAAACGGGGGTAGAAGAGGAGGACGATCGACTCGCTCCGCTTCCACACAATTCACAATCTGTTTCCACGCGGATGGTAGAGCAGGGAGAAGATAACACCCCCGCACCACTGATCGTTGCTAAACCTGCATCTCGACGCAGAAAAAGGTCCGTGTCTGTTCAGCCTGTGCGGCTGCGCCCGAATACACGGAGATCAACTAGGTCTGCGAGTAGAGGGTTGAATTGACAAACGACACGATGGCTCAGATCTCAGACCTTGACAACTCTTCTAGTCGAAACGTTCTGATTGTGTATTTCACAAGTGCTGTGTACATACAGAGTCAATAATATATACCATGAATAGTTGGCGGAAATCGTCCGCGGGCTTTCGAGCCGTCTGTTCGACATAAGGCACAAAAGGGGGTATGAACTAAATATCAGATTATAAAAAAGCTTTTTCGTTCACAATGCGATGATGATGAGAATGAGTAGTAACGAAGAGTTCATGAGAATGTTTCGACGACAACGGTTTGGAATTGACCATCTCGGATAGCCTGAAGACAAAAAAAATCCCATGTTTAGCAAACACGGCCATCACCGATGAAATAATTGAAAAAAGAACCCACCTCGTATATCCGAGTGATATTCTCGCCAATCGTTCCATCGATACCACCTGGCATACCAACTACCCCGGCGATCCCCTCAAAATCAAATCTATCCAGGTTCTCCTTCCCGTGCATCTTGACACCGAGCACATTCCTGATATATTCGTATACTGCCCTCGTCTTGTTCAGGTACTTGCTTGCCGGTGCTGATCCGCGTTCTCCGTTCAGGTACGCTTCGCGAAGTGACTTGTACAGTGTCGCGGACCGGGTGGAAAGTGCTTTTGAGAATACTGGGATAGATTGTATTTCCGATGTTTGGACAGGTGAACAGAGGAATTGGTTGACGAGGGGAATCGTACACGATTCGGCCAATGCGTTCATCCTGTCCTCACAATCCATACTCGTTGTATGCTCTAGTGACGACAGAAGGGTCGAATAACACTTGGCATATAGCTGGTCAACTGCTGACGCTCCGAAATGGGACTCTAATTCTGTCCCTAGAATATCAGAGAGTCCGGCTGCAAATTCAGATTGCATGGCACGCAGATCAAGGGCTGCAAATTAGAATTCAGCAACTCATCATTTCAAATGAGTAATCAAAATGAGTAATAGACGAACCTTGGCAAAGAATGTAAAGATAGCTGGATATTAAAATCGTAAGCGTATCTAGGGACGTGAGCGTTGCCCGTCCAGAAATCAGCGCAAGAGAGCTAAAAAGCAAGTTCAAGCCGCCAGTTTTATCAATGTAAAACAAAGCTGACTCACTTGACAGCCTGGTTATGCATTTCTGCACTCTGTATGTGCGTAGACACAGGATTAGCCAAAAATCCAAGTTCGGATACATAAGCCGCCATAGCGATGTCGACTCCTTTTGTATGGTAGTCCAAGCTTGGATCAGTGGCGGCCAAGTTTGGTGGTAGCCCCCGGTTCATGCTTGGGTTGATAAGCTCTGTTCCTTGAGCAAAGAGCAATTTCCCAATGTGGTGGAGAGCGAGACGAGTCTTCTCCATAGCGTTTGTCACAGCCATGGCTTGGAAATTTCCACCGTGATGAACCGTTTGTGTTTTACCGTCAATAAGAGGATTATCAGTGGCTAAACACGTTCGTTAATAAGACATATATGGCCAATAAAATACAACACTCACTAGAATTGCACTCTAATGTCACGGTTGCGTGAGCAGAGAGGAGATCTTCGAGTTGTGGACCCAAAAATTGAGGAGCTGTCCTCAAGGGATATCTATCCTGCCTCAATTGACCCTTATCTTCGTTAATGTTAACCTCTTCTTCGTGGCCCGAAGAAGCAAAAATGCTGCCTTCCAGCAAATTGAAGATCGTATTAGCAGCCTCGACTTGACCAGGATGAGGGCGACATTCAGCATGTATAAATGAAGCGAACGAGGCCTGAGTTCCCAAAAGAGCTTCCACACCCATGGCAGTGGCGATCTGAGCGAGTAGAGCAATATGTATCGAATCATTAAGCGCTAACGCAGCCACAGACGCGGAAAAGGCGGTTCCGTTCAAGATACCCAGGTGCTCTTTAGATTGTAAGGCAATGGGCTTGATGTTGTGCTGGGCGAGAGCTTGGTTGGACGGTATGATACCTCTAATATTGGAGAAAGGATATTTGGAAATAGTGCGAATAGAAGGGTTGCCCATTAAGGTACCCGCGATATACGAAAGTGGGGAAAGATCTATACGCATATATTCAGTGAGCAAACGCGGTCTAGGTCTGTAAGGATATATCACATACCTCCAGAGGCTGAGATACTACCGCGCAGAGGGACCAATGGTGTGATTTGAGCCCGAAGGAGACTGCCCATCTGTTCTATGAGTTCCATTCGCACCCCAGAATGACCACGAATCAATGAGTTCATGCGAATCAAGATCGCACCGCGAACCCACGATTCGGGCATTGTGGTAGAAGTGAGAGGATCCGAGAGCGGCAAGACATCTGAGGCACTGGAAGAGATTACACCAAAATGTTGGTGTTGTAATAGGGCGCTGCCGAGTCTAAGAGGATCATCTGTTCTGGTATCAGCTGGTTAATGTATGAATTAGCTCGACAGTTCATAAGCACAATCTGAAAGGAGTCTAACCGCTTCCACCATAGCCAGTGCTGACACCATAGACGCTTTTCCCAGCTTCCATTTTTGATGTTATAACATCACGACTCTTTTGCAGACGATCTTTGATTGCAGGCGAGCCTTCGATAGAGACGGAGGCATTATAACGAGCAGCTGCAGCAACCGCGGGAATGGACAAGGTGGAGCCATCGACAATAATTGGATTTCCTTTTCTGCAATTACACTTGGTTAGCTACACGTGACGAACAACGCGAAGAAAACAAGAAACCTGTACGACTGGAGTTCCTTGTAAGACTCGATGAAGTTGAGGAGAACGGTGTCGGACTTGGACAGAGGGCGGTTCAGTGGAGGAGCAACGGCGTGTCCATTGGCAAAGTGAGCAGATGACTCTTTGCCTGTAGGGGCTGGGACAACCGACGAGAAGCGGGCGGCAGGCTCAAGCTTGATGGTCATGATTGTATGTGGTAGAAGAAGAAGAGGATGGAGGTGGGGAAGTAGGTACAAGGAATGATGTCAAAGGAGCGGATGAAACTGTCCTTTTAAACTGGAACTCGCAAAAGTCTCGGAGCACACATATGATCATGATAAATGCCAGCTATCATCTGTTAACGCCCGAGACCCCGTAATCTCCTCTCAACGATCATAATCATTGTTATCACCGTCGAAGGCCGAATTAGTACTTTGCAAATTAACGTTAACATTTGACTACTCTCTTGTTTATCGCTGTGATACAAACTAGCAGCGTGGCGAACAGAATAAAAAACAGGGTCCTCAAGATCCGTCCGCAAAATTCAAACTATCCCAAGATCCGTAGTATTCAACTCTGCCAATGGATTACAACTATTACGCAGCCGCCACTGCCCCCAATACTCACCTGCAGCTCCGGCAAGAGAAAAAAAAGCAATTCCTCACATAGACTCCAGTGCAACAAAATCCGATCATCCCGCATCGCGCAATTTTTTTAATGACAGACCAGTGCATGAGCCCTGATGACTAGTCTGAGCAGTGCTGCTATAGACGCCCGGATGACGCTCCTTTTAGGGTGAAATAGGAGCGCCCTCCACAGGCATATGGATATGTCACGCATGTTAGGATGTTCGAGGTGAAACTGGAGCTCTCAGAGCTCAACAAATGAAACACTTCTTTTGGAACCGTATGATTTGCACCGGACTCCGAGGTCGCAACCTGAAGCCATGCGTTCATGGATCACTTTTAGGGTCGTGTTTTCGATCCCGCCGATCATGCATTCATGCCCTGAGTCGAGGAAATCTGATAATGTCCAATCATTGTCAGTAAAGAGCAAGTCTCACGAGACAGCTAAGAGGGTCAAATCGTGGGGACGAGTGGAGCACAGATGAAAGATTCAAGCTAGTGTTTCTCTTCGAAGGAACGCAAGATATACAAACAGACAATACATAAATGTCTTCGAAATACTCACGAAAATAATGCTACAAACAGCACCGCAGTTTTAGTTGGGAGCACCCTGATCTGGTAGTCTTTCAATAGCATATCTCCGACTGACGATGTACATCAAGGGAACTCCGGGGATCTTTCGAATCCGTCGTCGAAGGTCGCGGTCACAAGTCGCAACGATATAACATCGGTGAGAAGTAACTCGGTGTACCAAACAATCATCTGCATATGTCCCTGAATGGGAACAAGAGAGACGTTCGAAACGGGGATCACGAGCAACACTAAGGTGCGAATGAATTAGGCATCAGCAGGATGGTTGAGCATGTTCAACATACCGTAAAGCAACTCTATACCGCTGACCAAGTTTTTCCAATTCTGCCATTACGCAATCTGTAACACAAGGTATACCTACAAATTGAACAATGTGATTGCTTCAGGAGCGAATACGCGAGGAAGAGATCGCGATGGATACATACACTTCGCATACAAACAGTCCATCATGCCGGCAACCAACTCCAGCTTATTCTGTAGACTGAAATTGATAAAATTTGTATCAATTAGCACGCGATAGGGTGGGACGAGTGCCGTATTGTGTTGCAAAAACAGCGAGGATGCCATCTGGGGTCTGTGGAACCAAAATTGCGAGACTAGTATGTATTGGCCATCAAACGAGGAGACCGGTGAACATACACTCTGCGGACAGCCTGCGCTTTTTCCTCCTCCTCTTTCTTTTTCTGCTTCAGCTGATTCTCTTTTCTGGCAAGCGGTTGAATCGGATTCCTGGTGCAAACAGATGATGTAGTTGGAATACGAACAATCGGATGTCATTGGGATTCAACAGCCGTTTGACGGCAGCAAATTTGCGTGTTTTCTTTGCTCTTCCCTGCGCATACAGAGATGTTAAGCGAACGCTCAAGATGCTGAAAGTGTAAGAAAACTTACCATGGTAGGGCGCGAAGCGGCAAGAAAGGAAGTGGAGGATGACAAATCAAGCGCAACATAACATGTAACAGACCCGTGACCGTAGTGAGTACACCTGATGATAGACTTTTAATCCTCTGTTGTGTATTTACCGGACTAGGAGGACCTCTGGACCCCTCATTTCTCTCCATGATCCGACCAGAGCTACTTTATCGATTATTTGATTACAATTTATCCGCTACCCCAACCGCGCGACTCAAGTTGTCACTTGAACGTCGACGCCTTCACTCTGGGGTTGTGTTCTCGACTTAGCTTCGTCGTCAGCTCAAACGTTCTGATCTAAACAGCCAACATGTTGTTGGCGGACCATCTCTAGGCCTAATCGTAGTTCCGTCCGAGCCCCATCCGAGCTTAGCCCAACACGTTCACCTGCATCCTTCGGATCTTCAGTATATCGATTTCACCCACGCTTGCGGCTTCGCCACTGCAAGATCCGATGCGTCCCATGGAGGTCTTTACTCAGCTCTCGAGCAAAAGTTCCGCCTAGTCTGACCACTTTTAAGCCTCTCGGATTCTTTCTTCTTGATCGTGCTGGAGAGGATCCTTCCGCCGCCGATATGAGTAAATCCCGTGGTTTGTCGCCAATCCCTTTTTTCTTGTTCCCTTGCGTTTAACTCTCGAGAGGCGCCGTATTGTCATTTCGATTATACAATTGATCAGCTTCTCGCCGTAGAAAGCTGCCAATGGTACGGCCGCTTGTTCTATCTTGGATTCTATCAAGCACTATGACTCAAAAGTGCAGTCCGAATATGATCCCAGTCCATCATGATCTCTGACTTCTACGATAATCAGGTTGGGGTGACCAAACGAGAGCTAGTACAACATTGATTGTGCAGGAACGATAACAACAGATCACCCCATCCTTGCTCAATGTCTTATCCAAATTGTCATTTACCATGACGCTTCTGCAACAGATCGGATTTTCTCTATTCCAGCCTTTTGACGTTTATGTTCGCCGCGGGCAAGCCGTGATAATCCGGAGGAGCTCCTTGGAGTTTGTCACAGGTATGCCTGTTTTGCTTGTCCAATTACGAGGATCACGTCTGTTTGATCAGTTCCTTAGCCTTCCCAATTGAAACCTCATTTTGTCGCAACGTAATAAAAGTGCAAGTGCCCTCATTATCAAATGTCTTTATTTTGTCAGAGCAGAGCACCACAAATATACGAATCCCATATCTCCGAAATGATAGGCTTATCCGTTTACTTTCTTCTTCGGCCTATCGTCTTGGGAATCACCAGAGTCTTCATTTTTCGCCCTCTTTCCGGCGTTGTTACGGGCTTTCTTGACAGGGACCCTTTTCTCTGCGTTCCCTCTCGATTTTCCTTTCTTTGAATCATCCGAATCGGAGACATTAAGATCAGAACCCAACGGCCGGGCGACTTTCTGTGCCGTTCCTCTTGATTTATATTTTGGACTATCGTCTCTGTCGACAGCAACGATAACGTTGTTACCGTCGCCTTCGTCTTCCGAAGCAAACGGATCGTCGTTCACTGCTCTCTTTTTCAGCTCGGGCTTTGATTTTATCTTTACGTCACTAAAATCACGAGATTTGCTGTTCTCCGCAGGGACAGTTGGTGATTTCGAAGTGTTTAATTCGGCAAAGAATGCATCTTTCAGGTCCTAGATACTAATTTCAGTTATCACGCATAAAATAGTGATCGATTATCACTACCTTGATTTCTGTGTCTTTCAGGAGTATGCTTGGTTTCCATACCTGTGAGAAATTCAGCATATTCTGCTTAGACAAGGCGTGGAGAAATCTCATACTGTGGATGGAATGCCGCTCGCGTGTTTGCTGTCCAGACCTGTGAAAACCTTCTGTATGGTCCATTGGATAAATGAGATTTCCCTTACCAATTGAAGTGTATAAGTTTGATTTAACTCCGGTGAGGTTTAATCCGTGATTTCGCAAGAGAATTTTCATGACCTATAAATAATATTGGGTAGATAAGTGCCATTAATCATGATAGGAAAAAGGGCGAACTTCTGTGATGGCTTCTTTGTCGTAAACGTCCGGCATGTAGAGGCACATAATGTGCTGATAGGTAGGTGTGTCGTTCTGCGGTGAGGTGGATACCTTGGCCAAGTAGGCGCATGTCGAGGAAAGAGGACCTGAGACTAGAGAAGCTGGCAAACCCCGATTAATCATAAGGGAGTGAGTGTTAGTTGTATGGGGGCCAACAACGTACAAGCGAGTTTAGACCAAACCATGTCAACTTTATCTGGTTGAGCAAAGATCAACCTGGAAAACTATATCATAACCGCCCTAAAATTTGACAGGGAGAGCATTGAACATAAACAGACCATTTCCCGGAAATATATCCGTGTCGTACAGATATCTCTCTCAGTTTATCTGTTGCTTCGGCTTGGATCTTTCCGGTCCACGCATGAGCATATTCCACTAAATTATTCGTGGTTTTTCACAGACCTGTTCTCGGACTTCTTTTTTGCTCTTTGCTCCAGTCTTCTTGTTGGAACGCGCAGGAATCGAAGGGTCATTCTGGGTGGGATTGGAGACATCGTTAGTAGAAGTTCCCAACAATCTACAGGCGTTTCGATTTTGAACAGACCTTGATTTGTTCGACCTTTTCTGTGACTTCTTTCACTGGATATTTAGGTGGTTAATTAGAGAGAGCCTTTCAGCTTCGAACACAAGATGAGTACGCACGCAAATCCGTCGCCTCTTCGATTGCGCTATCAACATCCACGTCCTCTCTCAAAGGTTCAGACCCTTTCACCCAAATCCACTGCCCATACGCAACAAAGAAAGGACACGTTAATTGAACGCGTCTGCAACTTGTGCGTAAATAAACAGACGTACGGGTTTAGTCCCATCATCTTGAACCATGGAAGGTTTCTATTCGAGACACGAAGAGAATCATAAACAAGAGATTAGCTACTGTCGCTTTCTCTCCCAAGTCACCATGGGGCTAATAACAACAATACGCGCTTTTTTCAGAAACTCTTCAAGTGTGAGTTTGGATTCGTCGGACCAGAAATAAGGATATTCCCTGGCATCTGGAAGTTTGTCCTCATTGGTTGCTTTGGCCATGACTGGGTTGTATCGTGAGGTCGCGAAGGTTAGTAGGACTCTGCCTGGTGTCACATTACATTCGAGTCACAGATATTTCAAGTCACGTTACTCGCGTGACGCTCGACAATCCGACTTCGATGATTTTGTTTTTCAACATAGCATTGCCGTACCGCTATGTATGAAGCAACTGAGTTTTGGATCATACGGCGACTTCTGCATATGGATCTCGGCCCGGCTTTAAGTTTTTCCGACCGTATTGTATCGCCACACGCAACAGTTCGGGTTTGTGTTCATCCGCCAGCGGTGATCTCTCATATATGCTGTGCCTATGCTGCTCTGGACCACCGTTGGCGATCATCCCAGCAGATCCACGGACGACCCCCATCAGCAAAATTTCTCAAACGATAGACAGGGACACTGCCTTGTGACCGGGCAAGTGCCTAATGGAGATCGACGTCAATTACTTAGTAAGTACTCGATTTCAGTGGTCATTGTGACTTGGGCGGGATTAGAGATGACAAGGCGTTCCAAGGAGTCATTTGCTTTCTATTGTCGCTCGAACTCCTGCGGAATATAGCGCGTATGTCATCTTGTCAGCAGTGTCAGTTGACATATCTTGTTTGTGAGGCGATCCAGATGGTCACCGTCATGGATGACGGTCTCTTCTTCGCGGTGATCAGTCTCCTTTCAGTGAGCGGTTGCAAGGATACAAGGATCTCTGTGGATGTAGTTGAGTTGCCATCGTAAACTGACATCATCCGTTCTAGAGTCTGAGCGCTCACACGGTTGATATTGCTGTCTCGATTATTTAATATTTAATATTTGAGACCATCTTGTCATTATGCTAGGCTTCCAGCCCTGCGGTGAGGCATTCACCCTTTTCGTTCTTCAAGATCATGTCCATTATCCTTCAAGCCTCCTCCCCCGCTGCAGTAAGCTCGAATCTTGATCGTCTTTTTTTTCTTTCTCAGGCACTCGATGTGTGAACTAGGCGGTTATCATAGATCAGGTGTCATTGCTCCACCGGCGCTTGCAATCTCGAGTCCTGTCAGAGCTTATATGCGTCGTGCGCCTGCTCATACAAACGATGGCCACAAAAGCCGACTAGTTTGGGTTCTGTGCCGACGATTGAAACCGTTTTTTTTTTTCAATTTTATTCCAACTATTATATCACCAAAGATGGAAGATGGAGCTTCTGAGGTCAATATTAGGATCAAGTATATGTGTCGCAGTTCCTCTTCCAGAGACGATGGACAATTGGCCTTTCGGTCTGTGTCCTTGAAAAATTCCAATGGAAACCAGCATTCCAAACCGGCCTCATTCAAATGCCGTACATTATATCTTTACCACGAAAGACGAATTTTTCAATTAGGACGACTCTAAGTTCCTTCCGAAGACTCACCGCAAGTCCTTTGCATGGAACGAAAGCTCGTACTTGAGTAACTTCTTCAACATCGCGATTTCCTGGCACGGAACTGTTTCAGGAGGAACACTGGTCCTACATCATCTCCCATGATCCCAATATACAGCAGCTTGCTCTCAATCGGATCAGTTGACGCGACAGCCCCATCACCTACACTCACAATATCCCGTGTTCCATTTAATCACTGTCATGTCTGATTTTCCCAAGGACTTATCGATTCTACCTGTCGTATAATTCCATACCAATCACCAACTGTTCTTTTTATTTCGCACTGTCAGTATCTAGTTGGTATGGGTTTACACTCTCATTGTGGGCCCAAGTCTTCAGGATTATCTTATGCAGGCGTGGCCATTGGTGGTAATCCATAATCCGACTTCTCAGTTAACATATCTTCTCTTGGTGCCATTAGCGGAGCCGCATTCCTCATGGTCGTTGGAAGTCTAGCGGTACTTCCACCCACACCAACAAGTCGTCATCTCTTTCTTTCCCCTTGCTCTTTTTTGTGTTTGAAATTGGACCAAGATGACCCTACAATACTCCCACTCGACAGTTCCCACCATGAGCGAGTATAAGCCGTTTACGAACGGGATATGTATGTCGGCTTGCCTGAACTCTAATAGAACGTATTTGATTCAAAGAGTCATGCTGTGTTACGCCTTTCTGTTGTTCCATGTGCAGGTCATTTAATCCCGGTGATGAGATGTAGATAGACATACCTCCGGTAACACAAAGCAGCACGAAGGACGACATCCTGTTGAAAATTCCGATGCTTTTAACAAACGTGGTGTTCTTCGAGTTACATCGTCAGTCACCAACATTTCTCCAACATTATACTATTTCTCTTTATCACAGCATTTCAGTAGGAGCCAGTTATGTTCATCCGTCTTTACCCACGATCAAATTGTGGCCGGGATTTATTACGACCAAGTATAGCTTGCCTTTTGTTCATTATTCAATTACGAGGAAGGAGTTCGTTTGGTCTAGTTCCTAGATTGATAGCCTTGCCTCTGTTACACGATAATCAAAGTCTTCATTATTATCAGTCGTATGTTCATCTATCTATCTCGAAAAGTTGAAAGAGAGAGAGGGCCAGTGACTGGATGGGCAAGTTCTCTGCGATAAATGATGACGAGGCAAACAAGCGCACGTGGATAATTTGCATTGGCAAAAGTGTTAACACCCGCAAGAGAGTGCGGAGCGGTGGGAATCACAAACATAGAGAACTGCGGAGGCCCTATGAAAAGGAGTGCTAGTCTGTTGATCCGGGGTCAACGAGCTGTATCAGAAAAAACACGTAACTCTTCAAATTGGAATTTTATTTTATTTGGAAATTGAGATGTATACATACAGTTTTCTCCCTGGAAGACAGTATCTTCGTTGGAAGGATGGGAAGTTTGAAAATGACAGCGTCGTTTTAATCGGTCACTGGTTCAATTACCGGCTAGTTGCGACTCCACACCAGCGGACCAAGTTTCGAATTCGCTCAATTGCCGCCTTGGCCTCCTCATTCTGCGTGGATACCGTGGGAAGTGACGTATTCAAAGAGATTCTAGGTCCGGATATTGTTATGGGAGTGTCGACTTTGCCTGGCCACAGCTGAGAATCTCAATGAACCCAGTCCAGCCGCCTGACTTTGGAGTCTGGCAATTGAAATTTCCGCGGTCCTTCGCTTCCGTCTTCATGTTACTGATACCGTCGCCTGCATCTCCCGAGTAATTTTTTCTTTTTCTTTTCGTCGCTGGTGCAACGCGGAATCTTTTTCGTAACGAGTTAGTCACGATAGATCAGATGGGACAGAAAGCATCCCCTAGTTCCTGAACGCGATTTTTGAGACAGTTACCTGCAACATGAAAAAAAAATTATTTGCACACGAGCTTCTGAAATCTGAGTAGTGTGATATTTTTACATACCTAGTAACAAAAGCAACATCGATTGCTCGAGGAATTTGGTATTACCTGATCATTTTGGTGTCTGACTTGAGTGACGATTTACCAAGTCTATAGTACATCGTCCGTAAAACGAATTCTAACGGAATCCCTCTTTGCAAAAGTCGATAGAATATGTGCACAAATGAAATGTCGCTCCGGGGGTTCAGTCTGTGGGGAGTCTGCAAGGATAGATTGATACATAACGTGAAATCGCTCGGCGAACGTACGAAGTGCAATATTGAACCCTTACGCGCATTCTAGAACCCTCGATACGCTTCGATACCAAGCTTTTCATTGTAAATGTCATGTTGATAGTCGTCATATTACGGCGACCGCTACTTGGCAAAAAGAATCCACGAGACGTAGCCTCGGCTCGGATGAGTCGATGATGCATCGATGAACGATGAACATGGACCGTGATTGATCATTGGCAAGCAAGTGCTTAGTAGACAACGCACGAGTAAATCCGTTGCCGGCAGCGCTTGCGGGAATTTCTATACATACACTTGGGGCGCATCACGTATAGAATTTACTCCTAGCTCTGGGGTGCTTGGGGGATCGGTCAACTGGCAATTTTCTGCACAGTATACTTACCGCACAACCGTAACGGACTTCAGTTTCAAACCCGGTCTTCAGTGGCTGCGTTACTGTGACTGTTGATTACCACTGCGTGACGGTGGCACGTCCCACAGTCACTAGTAGTAGTCACTAGTCACTCAGGCTGGCCATTGACTTACTCGGAGCCTAGAGCCTAGTCGTGAATTTGTGTTGCCTGCCAGCTTTAATGCTAGCGCTAATCAACGCAACGACTTCCCAGGCGTATTCGAATACTTGGCCTTTATTACATCTATCGTTTTCAGCATTTTCCACTCGATGCTGGTGTTGATCGATACCAAGATTGACGGAGCATCGATCGAGCAACAAGTGTTGGTATAGACTACGTTGTGTGTTGTCACCGTGTTGCCACCAAATGGGGATCGCCAGTAGAGATAACACCGGATCATAAGTTGTGTCCTTGGGTCGATGGCTGGGTGAAGGTGTGTTTTCATCAATCACCGGTGCACAGGCTCTAGAATCATGACGGACGCTTTCACCGATAAGATCATGTCGCCGATCCTTTCGCTGTCAATTATTGTCTAGACCATCTAGCTGGTGTCGTGGATGGCGTGCCATTCTAGCGATAGCAAATTGAAGTTTCAATGAGTAGTTGCAACCACCGGTGGAACTTAGTTGAGTGATCATTGTTAATTAACATGAGGACAATTGAGTTGGATACTGAAAGTTCCGCTTGATTGATTGTCGTTGCGTCAGTTATAGTTATCCAGTACGTTCATTTCGTTACCACACTGAGCCTTACTACACGACGGTGAGGTGTCCGCCCCTTTCATTTCAATCATTTGGATCATGCCCACTCTCTTTCAAACTCTCCTTTTCGCCGTGGTAGGCTCAAGTCTTGTATCATATGCTTTGGCAGCACTTGCTTCATGCCAACCAGGATGGGATTGGGTAAGACATACCTTTTTGTTCTCGTTCTCGTGTCAAGCTCTCATTACGTTAACCAGGCGAGTAATTCCCTCCAACAAAATCCTTGCCAGATCGCAGGCGCTTTTGACGCAGCTTGTCAAGGTTTTTGTAAGTCTTCATTGTGGTTATTAACTTCATAAGCATGCTGAAACCTTGAAAGCTGAGTACGTAGTGGATCAGCTACCTCCCCAAAACGTGTATTCGGCTCCAGGGAAGAACACCACCGACGCTATGTGTGAATGCAATACCGTTATGTATAGGTACAGTACGGTTTCTCGATTCCATTTGCCTATGCGTGACGGCGGAGATAGTTTATTCATGGCTTGTACTGTTTGTCAGGGTTCTCCCTTGTTTCAATCGTAAGTATCTCTTATCCAATTCGCACTCTGCCCTGACACTCGTTTCATCAAAGGTGGAGTATTTGGAGAGAAAATTGCGATATGGTATACGTGACACAGTCAGTTTTTCAATCACTGTGAAGACGTCATTTTCAGTTTTGTCTGTAGACTTCCTTCTGACATTCCTTCAGGAACTGCGGTTCCGAATTGGGCTTATCTGAACGTTTCGGTATTTTCTATCATCCAAGATGGAGGCGCCCTTTTTGAGGTTAACCTTTCTTCCAGGTTTCTGGCATTTTTGATCTTGGGTTGGCCAAAGATGCGGGACGTGAGTGTCACTGTAGTTTTTTTTCTGTGGAAGTTGAATTCGCATTTCCCTCTAAGGTTTTCCGGAGAGATCACCGCAACAACCATCCGTCGTGTCGTTGCCGGGTACTTCATCAACTTCAATGGGCATGTCAAGTTCGGTTGTTCCATCGGCACCGTGCTCCTTGTCCAATTCTTCAGGACCGTTATCATCCTCAAGCACAGACATAGTCGTCATTGGTAATCCACAGCGCTGTCACCACCTAAAAAATCCGCTTGATTGACATCTGCCTCCCTGAACAGGTGTCTTGAGTGGATCAATCTTGCTTGTTCTCATAGCAAGTCTGATAGCATGCTGTTTGGTTCGCAAACGCAGAATGTCTGCCATCCATATGACTTTCTATCCAAATAAGAACAATCTCAGCTCGCACTTGTTACAACAAGAAACGATGACCTATGTTGAGTTGCTTCCTTATTTTATCCTGATGATTTCTCTGAAATAGCGCAAATTTGATACAAATTTAGAACCGGAGTGATACGAACCTTCCCTCGCAAAGCAACACGGTCTCTCATAGGCGGATACATGGCTATTAACCAAAGCTAAGCGCTGAGCCATCAGGTCGGACTCCTGGTGGTATGTAACGCAGCCGTAGTTGAATCTAACATGGACATGCGGGGTTCAGTCTATCGATATGATTCCGTCCCGTACGCATCTCGACCCCTTCCACTCATTCAACCCATATACCCAGAACTATTATATATATCATGTATCTACCAGATGTGCGCACGCACATGAAGAAATTGATTTCCCGTTCGTTTGTTTTGCACAGTCTGACAAGCGGAATCTCAGACAACCAAGCACTTTACTGTCCGCGCCTTATAGCTATTTCTTGTGTGCAAAAATGGACAACAAAAGATCCCGAGAAACCTCGCTGGCTTGCTTGACGCTGTAATTTTCAACATGCGACGCACCCAGGATAATCAATAGTATCTCAAGTATGCCAGTCATCGACGGATCATCAACTTGAACGCTCCTTCCTCGCCATCTAGGCTACTTCTTCCTTAATTATCTTGTCGGATGGACCGTGATGTCAGCTAAGCGCTTCGGTTCGTGCACATCTTGTATGTCGACTGTCGATGGAGAGGCCTTGGAACCAATATCGAGCCCAGGCCTGGCGATGGGAAATCTGCTATGTATATGATGTTTCAGCGAGTTGGATGTTCGGAAGATCAATTTTATTAGACGCCAGTAAAAACCGCCGGTCCGTCTGTGACTTTGCCATGCACCCAATGTGTGTGCACCTGTCTTCTACTAGTAGTCAGACTGTGCAATTCACACAAGTCTCCTAGACGTGCTCTCACCACCACTCTTTTCTCGACCTGTTTTAACAAAGTCAACTAGGCTCCAGGTCTCTGTAAGCGCTCAGGTATGTTGATCTTCGCACAGATGAAATAACTCGCCTCGTTCGTTCTCATAGCACATCGATTGGCAATGTTCCGGTTTCGAGCTATTCTGGTTACCAGCCTGAGGCTAGTTTCGAGCACATTTCCTGTTATTCATTTCGTTGTTGGATCCAACCAAACACACTCCATCATCACTACGTAGACTGGCACCTTGCGCTGCAATGAGATAGTCCATAAATTGCCCCCAGGTTTCACTCCATAATTTATTATCATCATGTCCTTCGTTTTTCGTTCGCTTCTCGCTGTACTTGGCTCGAATCTTATACCGTACGTTTTGGCAGTGACTTATGCTTCGTGTCAACCGGGTTGGGATTGGGTAAGGTTCATTTCTCTTCTTTTTGTCGAATTCTCTCATCCCATGAACCAGGCAAACAATACCCTTGAACAAAATCCTTGTGGGATTGCAGGTGCTCTTGAAGCAGCTTGTTAAGGCTACTGTAAGTCTTCGTTGTGTCTTGGCGTAAAATGTAACTGGACTGATATCACATACAAAAAAGCCGCCTACCTTCTGAATCCACTGAAAGCTGGATATGACTATGAAATCCCACAGCCCAACTCCTTGAGTGCCAAGTGTGAATGCAACACGGTAGTATATAGGTGCGATAAATTTTTTCGTACGTGTTTGACCACAAAGCTCTAGTTTATACATGGCTTGTAGTACTGCTTGTCAGAATTCTACGATCATCTCGTGGGTGTTTCCTCGCTGATCCCATTCGTGCACTTAACCTCTGAAAATCGTTTCATTGAAGATGGAATTCTTGGGAAGAAAATTGTGCTCAGGTATAGGTGTCGCAGTAAGTTCATCGAATACTATGAAGGTCTCTTTCTCACTTTTGTCTACAGGTATCCCTATGATATTCCTCCAGGAACTGCAATTCCACGTTGGGCTTATTTAAATGTTTCTGTGCGTTCCATTATTCAAGAAGTGTCTTTCTGAGATTAATTTTCACTTCAAGGCTGCTAATATTTTTGATCCTGGATTAGCCCAGAGTGCGGGAGGTAAGTTCTGCTGTGTCTTCCGTTATTAACTGGTAAATACTTTCGTACAGGTAATCCAGAGGGTTTGCCGAATACACCGACCGTCGTATCCCTCTCACCCACCTCGTCCCTCATTTCTTCTTTTGGGAGCGACAACCCAGGTCCTTCACTTTGTTCAGCATTATTCATTCGATATTGTCTGACCCCACTAAATCTGTGACTCCAGTTCCTTCGTCGTCTACAACAAATCAGGGTTCCCAGTCGTCGTCGCCTTCGTCAAATGCTGGAGCGATTGTTGGTGGTAATGCTAAACTTTTTAATTACTTGAAATATTCTCAGTTTTCATCTGTATCTGTTATAGGTGTCTTGGGCGGAATTACTTTGCTTGTCATCGTTGCGAGTTTGATATTATGCTATCGCATGCGCGAGGGTCGAAACGCCACTTCGGAAGCTCCATACCAATAGTCATTCCGTCCTCAATCACGCGTTCCAAGTCAATAGTCGTGAGTGCCTCTTCCTTTCTGCCTTCATATATTCTTTCTGAAAAATCGCAAATTTTTAATTCTTCAGTCTTTGGCCAGAAAGTCGTCACAAGTTTTTTTTCCAACTGAACATAGTCAACCAGTTCTCATCGAGTCACTATTTTCATGCGGCCAGCACACCGGCGTCTGATATTAACTTGAACTATCATATAAGATCGAACGATGTATCCCAGTTTCAAGTTCTGGTAGTATGTATGAGCAGGTTTCTGTTGCAGACGCAGCACGCTTGATGAGGAGATAGGAGTTGTGGATCCAACTCATACGTTTCGTGGCCTTCCCATGGGGTAGACGGTGATCATACCTCAAAACTAGATCGTGTTGCCAAATAATAGCTACGTCTAAACATAGAGGCCTTCGAATGATACAACACAGTTCCAAAACCACAGAATCCCAGAATTTAGTCAACATCCGAAATATCTACAATCATGACCCTTCTCTTACATCTTATAGCGACCTTTCCATGACAAAAGTCAATCATGCGACCCCTCAGATCAGGCAGCACCCAACACACTCGTCTCTTCCATTCATCCAGAATCCACTCGTCCATGTCCTTGTAATAAACCTGTTGCAAAGGTGCATCTGGGGATGTATGCTGTTCTGTGTCATGCACAGGGATAAGCGTCATTGGGAGCGGAGAGTGATCGTCGTTGTCGGTAGAATGATCGCGAGTGTTTGGAGATATCGTCCATGTCCTTCTAGTCGGAGTCTTCTCGGAGTCCAAGATGACGCTGTTACCATCAGTACCAAATGCGACTCTTACAAAGTCACCATCGACATCATCCAGTTGGATCGAAGCAAGGCAGTCCCCTGTTGCTACCTCCCACAATTTGATATACAGCGTCTCGACGAACACGAAGGGAGATGACACGAGAGAGACCAGTCGACAACCATCGGGAGAGAATCTGAATCTAGTCGACATATCTGTGGTGGTTGAAACGAGAGTATGGTTTCGAATATTCCTGATTCGTACGTCCCCCTTGAATCTTGCTTGATATGCGAGAAATGTGGAGTCGGGCGAGAATGTCAGCGAATCGACGTAAGCAAGAGTGAATGTGTCCAAACACCGGCCCGACGTCGCCTCCCACACTTTGACAGTGCCGTCCGAGAACCCCGAAGCTATTAGCTGGCCATCTCCAGAAAAAGCAACACAATCCACATATCCGTCAAGTCTCGCCATGTAGTCGTATTTTTGACCTGTATTTCCCGTCCGCCAAACCCTCACAAATTTGTCACGATAACTCGATGCCATGCAAGATCCATCCGATGAGATCGCAGATAGACCTCCGTCGTATTCGAACGTCACTAGGTTTGTGTTGTTGGCCAGGTCATGAATGAAAAACGTCGAACGGGTGGTGTACATGACCTTGTCTTGACTTAGGAACCGAATCAACCTGACATGGCTATCTGTCGGTCCGATCGTCTGGATTACATCACCAGTCCATGCGTCGATGATCTTTATTGTTCCATTGATATTTTTTTCTGCACCCAAGCATGCAAAAGCGAAAAGTGTGGAATCCCGCAAATGTCCGTCAGACAACGCTGTGGGAATCTCAGTAGACTCGAACGTCTCCAAACACCTTGCCCCAACAACGTCCCAGAGCCGCACAGTCCTGCCATGTTCGGACAAGCCTAAGATGATTCCACTGCCTGTACCAAACCAAGAAACTTTGTCAACTCCATCTGAATGTCCGTCAGGCTCCAAGATGCACAGGCATTCATGAGTGGAGACACTCCAAATTCGAATAGTATGGTCTCTTGAACCAGAGGCAATCATGTTCCCACATGGCGAGAACGCCACCGACAAGACCCCGGCCGTGTGTCCTTTCAAGGTAGTAACAAGGCCACCAGTCTGCAAATCCCAAACATATGCTGTTCCATCTTCACATCCGTTCACGAGAACTGTATCGTTAGGCGAGAATGCAAGAGACCAACTGACTGAATCATCGGTCAATGTGAACATGGCCCGAATTTGTCCTGTCACAGCTTCAAAAATCTCCACACAACCTTCTTCGGCAACTGCAATCAAATCACCCTTGTGGGAAAACGCAATAGACTGGGCAGACTTCTGTATCTGGATTGATCTGCTGCACCCATCCCACGACTCGTCGATTGCGTTCAATACCTTCACTTTCGTTTGGATCTGGTCCTGATATCGTGCTCGGATGTGACAGTTTTGGGGGGATAAAAGCAATCCGGAGTCGTATATGTGAGAGGCAGAGGCTTCAATAGGATCAAAGAAACGCAACACGAATCTCTCGCTATCATTGACAAGAGCCAATAGATTCGTGTCCGTATAACCGACCTAAAAATCAATACTTAATCCAGAGAAGGAAAAAACAATGTTGATAAACTCACCTCGGTCAACCAGCGTCTCACGTCACGAAGAGAGTAAACTGCAGATCCTAAATCTTTGATGACACTCAGGACCTCCAGCCATGGTAATAGTTTATGATGGAAAAAGCGCCCCAACGACTTGATGACGTCCCCAACATGCTCGCCGTAACTGGAAACAAAGCGAAGATGCTTGGCCCATGATCGGCATGCGTACTCCAATCCACCCCCAATATACTTCTCTCGACGCTCGCTAAGATCACCGATATCCTCGTTCATTGCGTATGGAGGAAGATCACAAATATTTCTCTTCAACATCTCGTTCATCAATCCTAAACACAACATCCCGAGCTTCAAATGATAAACAGAAGGGTCGATGTGGAATCGTCTGTCGGTGCATCGATTGGCGTCGGTGACGAAATCAGCAAGGGATTTATGGCAGATGCGCATGGGATCCGAGTCAGATTCAGGAACAATAAGGACCGAGTGGAAAATGTGGGCAGCATTCCGAACATGCCCCCGCGATATCCGCAATATCACCGCGAGGTTTGCACACGATAGAGGGTTGAACACCATGATGATGGAACCAATCACGAGTCGCAACCGCTCGAAGACGTCGTTATCATCTATATCGACATTCTTGCAACTGTGGAGAAAAACCTGTCGATACGTCGCATCAATCCCAGACTTTCCTTCGAGAACCGTGCTTTCTAGATTGCTTGTGATCATTTTCATTCGTTCTTGAGGGTCATGAAAACGCGAGCCGATAAATCTGACGATAGTGGATGACACAATAAAAACACCGGATGATTTCTTGACTATGACGATGATTTCCTTGTCGGTAGGCCACGGTACAGGCAGGTCGTAGTCACTCCATGTTACGATTTCGGACAGACGAGTCTTGACATACAGCTCGATATCTTGATCAACAGACTCCCGATCCACCTCGTGCAGCAAAAATACCTCTGCGTGTGGGCGTAAGAGTGGAAGCCGAAATCCGGATCGAATTTGGGGTTCAGGTCTTCCAGTAATGAAGAATTTGACAAACGGGATCTCGTCGATATATTTACCCAAAAGTGAAAGGATCACAGAAGCAGGCTGATCCTCTTTGCATTCGTCTAGAGCATCAATGATGATCGTGACATGTAGTCCGGTCGATTTCAATGGCCGTACGAGAAGACTTTCGAGCTGGGTTGATGGTAATGTATGACCAATGTTTGGGTTCGACGCGATGATTGGAATCAGAGCGGTCTTGAACTCTGTGTATTGGTACGCAAGTTCGAATGCCAAAGTGGGGAATATAAGGCGAATGTTCTGCCTGTCCTCGAAATCCCGAGAGCAGAAGAAACTAGCTCCAAGTCGTCCCTCTTTGGAAGAACGTTCTGCAAACGTACGGGCGATAGTAGATTTACCATACCCTGCAAGCCCATTTAACCAGTAGACACGTTTGTCAGTAGGATCCGCCTCCCACTCTTCTATACGCCGCAACTCCTCTCTCCGCGTGCCTTCCAAACATGTTTCATGGTCGACAGCCTGATATCCTGCATGCTTGACAATCGGTAGCTTGTCGAGAAGCAAACGATCTGCGTTCCGAGATAATCAGATATAGCACCAGACAAATTTGTATGTAAATACCGTTATCCTGCTGGGAGTCTCATTCAGTGGTAGTTCTATTGCTCCAATGATTTCGAACATACCTGCATCTCAACTTTGATGTCGTACTTGTTCAAGTTGTACTGATCCCCTGCGACATCGTTGAAAATTCCATTATTAGCGTTAATATTAGATGCTCCTGCAAAGAATCCGGTGGAAGGAGCATTTGTTTCGGATAAAACAGGTTGTGGATCTTGCTTAAGGAGCTGAGACGAACTCCCGGAGCCCGATGAGGTTTCGTTGGATTGTTGTTTGTGTACATGGTGTGTACGAGATTTTGGATCAACCCCCAACTTTGATAAGAGGCGGCGCATGGCAAAGAACTTCAGATTACGAGACGCGCGCGCAGTGGTATAAGTAGTCCGCTGCCCAATTGAGTCGGCCATCTCCATGCCAGCACGGGAAGAGCGCCAGGCTGATCGGTCGTCTGTGTTGAACTGCAAACAGTAAGAGTTTGCATATCTGGAAATATCGCTAATATGGTCAAATTTGTTCCGTCTATAAGAAGTTCATCTCGGCTGGCGTCAGCCGGGGCTGTGTGAATGTTATTGAATCCTATGAAACTTGAACAGTTACGGCAAGAAAACTTGCAAGCATAAGACGGACAAACCTGTTCTCCATTCAAAATCCGAGTGTGAATCAACACATACAGCAGCAGGCTCTACACACGCCTATGGTATTGCTTGTAGAGCCCCCGCCAGTGGCTTGCTCCGCCCACAACCACTCGGAACTCTTGAGCTAGACGTTCCAGAGCAAGCATAACAACTTGAAGTTCTGCAACCTTCCCACCAACACGGAAAGACACTGTTAGTGAGTAGAGGCGTGCGTTGACGTTGATCCGCCGCCCAGAGTCAGGATAGAAATGGTGCCCAATTCGGGAATGTTTTCCATAGTTGTGTAACACGTGAAGTACGATTGACCCTATTAGTATGAACCACTGCTTGGGGGCGACACCTTCCGTCATCTCATTGTCTCATCTTGGGTCCACTGCGCTCGAGTCCCTAAACTCATCCTGGACGACGTTCTGGCCTCGTTTTCACTGCTGTGATATCGCTTGGGAGGACGACGATGAGTATGCGACATCTTTCATGAGAGGACGGTCTCGGGGCGAAGTGCATCACCAACTTCAAGCGTGTAACTATATTCGTTTTCAAGTTGGTACCTCGAGGAAGGCTAGTTGAGCCTACACATGTTCGTTCACCTTATTTCATACCGCTGTTAGCCATTCATGACCTTGTGTATTACAGTGTATCGTCTCTCTTTCAGTCAAGCCTCGGGGACAATGAGACTATAATGGAGGCCCTGGAGAGTTGTATGCTGTCCGTCAAGGAAGATGCTCAGGTGCACGGTGTTGGAGCACACTCGTTGCTGTTGCGTATTAAATTATATATTTCCATTCTTTCCGAAATCTAATGCGGATTGTCCTTGTCGCCGATGTGTTCACTTTGCAGTACTGTTACTATTTATTTTTAATGAGAACGAGTTTCTTCAAAGACCTTCAGGAGCAGAGTGTTTATCCGATAGATCTTTTGGAGCTTCAATATCTTGCAATGTACGGTAAAGTTCGCGTACTGCAGACTCTATCGTATACTTCTAACTAGTATCGAGAGGACTGTAACCGCCTTGTCTCGTTCACTTAGTTTTCGAGGTCCGTTCCTTGCTATCCTTGCCGATCCGTCTGTCATTTTATTCTTAGGCTTGAGAATAAAATAGAGCCTCCCTCGTCCCTTAAAAAAAACACGAGCTGTGGAAACCGTTTCGCTCATTCCAATTTCCACAACGGCCTTAATCTACTTTCGACCATCATTTCTGGCAACTCGAGGATGTTGGTCGCGAAACTTTATTACACGCTAGAGAATAGTGTTTTGGGTTCTGGCTATCATTTCGAATGGATTCCGAGGCCTTTCGAATAAAGAAAAATAGCTTGGCGAAAGCTTTGGTGTAGCCGTCTCAATATCCCAGGCCTTCGTAAAAGCAGTTGTTTAGAAGTTGAGGAAAGAGAAGAAGAGAACAAGATACTCACCACGTCCTTGTTTTGACGTCATCATTAGAGGCAGCGACGAGGCACCGCTGATCAGTGAGCGCTTGACCAATGTCAATTGAAGAAGAGCTGAGGAAATGTCGATTCCTCAAATATTTTGCAGTGATACATGTCGGGTTTCTCAATAATAACTACCCTGAGACTCATCAAAATACGTACAGACAGTAAATGACTCAGAAGAGGACTTTTGAATACAACACTATATACTCCAGTCCCAATCAACAGAATCCATTTAGTCAATATCATACATCCGAAATATCCACAATCACGACCCTTCCGTCATCACATCCTATAACAACATTTCCACCATAAAAATCACGTATGCGACTCCTCAGATCAGGCAGCACCCAACACACCCGTCTCTTCTGTTTGTCCAGAATCCACTCCAAGTCGCCCATCTTCTCGTTATAAACCTGTTGCGAAGGTACATCTGAGGATGTAGGTTGTTGTATACCATGTACAGGGACAAACATCATTGGGAGCGGTGAGTGATCATCGTTATCGGCAGAAAGATCGCGAGTGTTTGGAGATATCATCCATCTCTTCCGAGACCCAGTGTTCAAGGATTCCAGGATGACGCTGTTGCCATCAATACCAAATGCAACGCTATCGAAGGGATCATTCGCTTGTATCGAAGCAAGGCAGTCTCCTGTTGCTACCTCCCACAATTTGAGAAAATCGAGAGGCACAAAAGACGCCAGTTGACTACCATCCGGAGAGAATTTGAAGTTGATGCTAGCTAGGCCATACTTGCTATTTACTTCCATGGTCGAAGTGAGAATATGGCTTTGAATATTCCAGATTTGTATGTTGGATCCTACTTGATATCCGAGAAACGTGGAGTTCGGTGAGAATGTTGGATAATCAACGGGA
The DNA here is from genome assembly GCA_003313825.1 of Sarcodon aspratus. NCBI lineage: Eukaryota > Fungi > Basidiomycota > Agaricomycetes > Thelephorales > Thelephoraceae > Sarcodon > Sarcodon aspratus. Next base: position 25,912 of record QLOR01000211.1, read on the forward strand.
TCCCTGTTACTACCAAATGTGTCCAAGCACCGACCCGACGTCGCCTCCCACACTTTGACAGCATCCCAGGACCTCGAGGCTATTAGTTGTCCATCGCCTGAAAAAGCAACACCTGTCACAGGTCGGTCCTCGTCATAAGTTTGGCTTATATTGCTCAGCTGCCAAACCTTCACAAATCTGTCACCGCTGGCGGTTACAGATCCCACAAAAGTTGCAATGAAAGACCCATCCGATGAGATTGCAGATCCAGCCTTCTTATCGTGTTTGAACGTAAACTTGTTTGTGTTGGTGAGATCATGAATGAACATCTCCGAATTCCATTTGGTTCTGTAGATAACCTTGCCTTGGTTTGATAATTGAATCGAGCCGACAGGGTGATTTGTCGAGATCGTTTTGATAAGATCGCCAGTCCTTGGATCAATGACCATTATTGTTCCGTTACGCTGTTCGTCGACCCAACTTGCACAAGCGAAAAGTGAATAATCCTTCGAAAGTCCGATGGACGAAATGGCAAACTTGAAGGTCTTCAAACATCTTTCACCAGCAACATCCCAGACCTCCACAGTCTTGTAAAGGAAGGAATAACCTAGGATCAATCTACTGCCTATACCCAACCAACAAAGATCATGTGAATGTCCGGTGTCAAAAATGCACAGGCACTCATAAGTGGATGCACTCCAAATTCGAATAGTATGGTCGTCTGAACCAGACGCAATCATGTTCCCACATGGCGAGAATGCGACCGATGTGACCCAGGCCCAGCATGCGTGTCCTTTCAAGGTACTAACAAGGCTACCAGTCTGCAAATCCAAAACATAGATTCTTCCGTCAGGGCATCCGGCAATGAGGACTGTGTCATCTAGTGAGAATGCAAGTGCGTTACATCGTTTACCACCAGCCAACGTGAATATGGCGCGACGTTGTCCTGTCACAGCTTCAAAAGTCTCCACACAACCATATCCGCCAACTGCAATCAAATCATCCTTGTGCGAAAATTCCACGGAGTAGACAGAATACTGCGTCTGGAGTGTCCTGTAGCATACATTCCATGAATTATCGATTGCGTTCGATACCTTCACTTTCGTTTGGATTTGGTCCTGATATCGTGCTCGGACGTTACAGGTTGCGGGGCATAAAAGTAATCCAGAGTCGTATATGTGAGGGGCGGAGGCTTCAATAGCATCAAAGAAACACAACACAAATCTCTCGCTATCCTTCACAAGTGCTAATAGACTTGTTTCGAGATGACCAGCCTAAAAATCAACACTTGATCAGCAGAGAAAACAATAATATCAATACACTCACTTCGGTCAACCAGCTTCTCACGTCACGAAGAGAGTAGACTGCAGATCCTAAATCTCCGATGATGCTGAGGACCTCTAGCCATGATAATAGTTTGTGATGGAAAAAGCACTCCAACGACTTGATGACGTCTCCGACATGCTCGCCGCGACTGGAAACAAAGCGAAGATGCTTGGCCCATGATCGGCATGCATACTCCAATCCGGCTCCAATATACTTCTCTCGACGCTTGCCAAGATCGTCGATATCTTCATTCATTGCGTATGGAGGAAGATCACAAATATTTCTCTTCAACATCTCGTTCATCAACCTTAAACACGACATCCCAAGCTTCATATGATAGACAGAAGGGTCGGTGTGGAATCGTTTATCTGTGCATCGATTGGCATCGGTGACGAAATCAGCAAGGGACTTGTGGCAGATGCGCATGGGATCCGAGTCAGATTCCGGAACAATAAGGACCGAGTGCAAAATGAGGGCAGCGTTCCGAACATCCCCCTGCAATATCCCCAATATCACCGCCAGGTCTGCACACGATAGAGGGTTGAACACGAGAACAATGGAACCAATCACGAGTCGCAACCGTTCGAAGACGTCGTTATCGTCTATCTCGACATTCTCACAACTCTGGAGGAAGACCTGTAGATACATCCTGTCAATCCCCGACCTTCCTTCGTGAATTGTGCTTTCCAGGCTACTGATGATCATTTTCATCCGCTCTTGAGGGTTATGAAATCGTGAGGTGATAAACCTAATAATGATGGACGACACGATGAAATGGCCAGATGATTTCTTGACTATAGCAAGGATCTCCTTGTCTGTAGGCCACGGTACAGGTAGGTCGTAGCCACTCCAGGTTATGTTTGATAGACGAGTCTTGACATACAGCTTGATGTCTTGATCCACCGATGCTCGACCCACCTCATGCAGCAAAAATACCTCTGCGTGCGGGCGTAAGAGTGGAAGCCGAAATCCGGATCGAATTTGAGGTTCAGGTCTTCCGGTAATGAAGAATTTGACAAATGGGATCTCGTCGATGTGTTTACCCAAGAGTGAAAGGATCACAGAAGCCGGCTGATCCTCCTTGCACTCGTCTAGAGCATCAATGACAATCGTGGTATGTAATCCTATCGATTTCAGTGGCTGTACGAGAAGGCATTCGAGCTGGGATGATGGTAATGTATGCCCTATATTTGGGTTCGACGCGATGATTGGAATCAGAGCGGTCTTGAACTCTGTGTATCTGTACGCAAGTTGGTAAGCCAAAGTGGGAAATATGAGACGGATATTCCGTTTGTTCTCAAAGTCCCGAGAGCAGAAGAAACTAGCTCCAAGTTTCCCCTTTTTGGAAGAACGTTCTGCAAGCGTTCGGGCGATGGTGGATTTACCATATCCTGCGAGCCCATTCAACCAGTAGATGCGCTTGTCCGTATAATCCGTTTCCCACTCTTCGATACGACGCAACTCTTCACTTCGAGTACCTGTCAAACACGTTTCATGATCGACAGACTGGTATCCTGCATGCTTTACACTCGGTAGCTTGTCGAGAAGCAAAAGATCTACGTCCAGAGATAGTCAGTTATATACAACGCAAATTGGCATAGAAATACCATAATCCTGTTAGGAACCCGGTTTAGATGTCGTTCAATCGCTCCAATAATTTCGAACACACCTGCATGTCAACTTTGATGTTGTACTGATCTCTTGCGACATCATTGAAAGTTCCATTGGGAGCGTCAACATTAGATGCCCCAGAAAATATGCCCGAGGGATGACCAGCTTCAGATGGACCAGGTTGTGCGTCTTGCATCAGGAATTGAGACGAACTCGGGGAGGTTGATGAGGCTTCGTTGGATCGTCGGGAACGTACGCGGCGTGTGAGGGATTCTGGGTCAACCCCCAACGCTGATGAGGAGCGGCACATGGCAAGGGACTTCAGATAAGGAGACGCGTGCGTGATATAAGTAGTCCGCTGGTCAATTGAGTCGGTCATCTCCAGCACAGGAACTTGAAGGGCGCTTGTCTGAACGTGTTGAACTGCAAATAGTAAGAGTTTGCATATCTGAAAATATTGCTATGTACTGATGTCGAATTCGTTCCATCTATAAGTAATTCATTCACCTTGGGTCACTGGGGCTGTGGGCATGCTTTTACTAATTAAAGGGCCCTAGTACGAAACAACAGTTACAGCAAGAAAAGTAGCAGGCATACTAACACAGACAAACCTACCGGCCCTCGATCCAAAAACGAGTGTGGGTGGACGTGTACAGTAGCCTCTACACACGCCTATGGTATACCTTGAAGAGCGCCTTTAATTTCGGCTCATTCGAGTGACACTTATGATCTATTACAGTCCGTACCGTCCGTGTTGTGTGGGTCTGAGAAACCACTGTTATCCAAGTCGTGCTAACTCTAGATTCGTAAGCGTCGTCGACACGGGCTCTTGAGCTGGACGTCACAGAGGGAGAATAACGACTTGAAGTCTTTCCTCCGATGGTTCAGGATGATGACATGGAGATGAGCCCGATTCGGAAATGTTTTCCGTCTGACCGTGACTGTTTCTTACCTTCGACTCGAACGAGGTTACAGTCTGAAGTTGAACTGTAGGAGGATCGCGCCAAATTCATTCCTGTCACAATAGCATACTACTCATATCATAGATCGGTCCAATAAGGCTGACTGGTAGCTGCCACCGTTAAAATGTCCCCCAAGTTGACAAGGCATCTGAGTCCAAACGAATCCTTCGTCAAGGATAAATCTCATACTGCAGGTCTCATTTCACGGTAATCGTGATCGGGTGAAGCAGATCAGCTTATGGTCGTTAGTTCAACGAAGGGATGGAGCAATAGACCAGTGTCCCCACGCATGTTACAGCTCGTCCTAGATTGCTCCTTGCGATCACCCATCTCACTCTAATCTCTTGCAGCTCTTCTGCCTTTGTGGCCTGACCTTTGTCGCTCGCATCTATGTGGAATTGAACCCTCGATGTGTTTCAGTTCTGCGCATAATGGTTGATCGGCGATCAATAATATATGGTATTCCGGATGACGAAGAGCTCGCAGGGGACCTAGTAGTAATGTATTAGACCCAGTGCTTTGAGCCAGCGCTAAGACAGACCAGCTCTAACATTACGAACTTGAACGTGCAGACATTCCAATAACTGTGATACATCGAGCATACCCACACTTAAAGAAGCCACATGGATTTACCAAGACCAAACCCACGAGATTCAAAGTTTCGTGATCAGTCCGCTCAATGCTGTCGGCGCGATCAAATAACTGATATTCTGCGATGCCAATGAGAACCCCTTAGTCAACCTCGACATTATCTGCTCCTGCGAAGAGTCCGGAAGGAGGATTCACTTGTGATGAAGCAGGTCATGAATCTTGCCCCAAGAGTTGTCATGGATCTCGTATCCTGATGTGTTCACATAGTTTCATGCTTTGTTTGATCATAATCCTGCTCAAGAAACGTTAAAACGGCCGGAAACGTCAGAGTCGGGTGAGAGAATATATTTTATGAAATACCTAGTAATCAAGAAGCACAACATGGACATCTTCTATATGACTTGATTGTCGTGGACGACGCTGGGGATTTCATTACCTTTGTTGTACTTGACATTCGACTTGGCTCTGCCAGGATGCGCTAAAGTGAACTGCGTATATGGTAAGAAGAATGGAACGTCAAAAAGAAAACAACGGGCGAGCCTTTGTAGCTTATTCATTCTTGCAGGTTTGCTAACATCGTCCGTCTGCCCCAACGATGCGAGCTCCAGGGTTGCTAGTCGGCTAACTACACCCACAGTCCTGATATTGTCCATGAATTACTTTGAGAAAAGAAACGAGATAAGTAGATGATTGTCAGATAGTGTCTGAATCCACGTACAGTGCAGTCTTTCAAAACGGCAATGATAGCACAAATAGCAATCTTGAGAGAACAGGAAGTCTCGTCATCAGGATAATGATATTAAGCACGTCGTTGAAATTGCGCCACACGGGAATCCCAACTGACGTTTAGTTCCAAGTCTGAGGTGGGTATGCTGTTAGAGTATTTGCGCTTGGATTTACTTGACCGGCAGTAGAATCTGGAGTCCCAAAAATTGATTTATTATGACTGACAGACCTTGATAGATTAATTGTGGCGATCGTAGTGCGGGCGCCAGATTCTTTGTATGAGGCTGAGAAGAAGAAGGTGTAAAAATGACTGTAGTGGTTTGATCATAATGTCGTTGGAGCAGATGACTGTACTTGATTCTTGAGGAGAAGTCGGAAGCTTGCGCCATTGCCACCGACCTTTATCTAGGAGGGCAATATTGAATTAACATCTCCGGAAAACATAAGGGTCGTGCGGGGCCTGATAGAAACGGAGTGGACCATACCAATATGATGTGGATACTGAACATTCAAATTGCATGGGCCACCATCCTCGAGGCATAAGAAATGTCGATTCGGAAGCCAAAAGAAGACAGAGCGTTGTGAAAAGCGGACTAGGAGAGACCGTGACGTTTCTGAAAAAATGTGGTTTGTCGTGACAAGGAAAGGTTTTTCTTCTGAAGACTCGGATCTGAGAATAACATGACGAATGTAGGGGTGAGGGGAGCGAGGAGCGAATGTTGAAGCGCAAGTGCAGGAGAAAATACAAAAATCTCGTTCCGTCCGCCCAAGTGCCATAGTTTTCATCAACTTTGTCGCCAGAGACTCCACACGTAGTAGAACGGTGTTAACGCCTTCATCTTCACAGCGACGAGGCCAAAACTGTCGCGCATAAAATTCCTCCTATTCACGGTTCTACCGAAGCTTGTCAGAAATCTAATAAAGGACGTGTAGTATGACGTGAATTTTACTTTGCATAGCAGGATATGAAGGAATAATTGGATAGAAGGATTTGCTCAAGGAGGTCATCTGGAGAAGTACTGTAGGTCTTCGATAGTTGATAACAAGTTAACTGTTGAATGTGTTTAGGATCGACCCCGACGTCGCCGAAATTGCGCCTGAAATGAGCTTCAAGACACTCGAGCAGCCCAGGAACTTGGAGAACCGTCAGCTGAGCGCAGATCGCCGGGATGGGTACGGTACGACGTGCTGAAGAGTTTCGACTCGGATTAGGGCGGATGACTGTTGTGTCGAGTCTTGGGTCGTTCGTTTGTTTTACAACAGGGTCCTTTACTGGAGCATGTATTCAGTCAGTCTTGCATGTTCTTCGTAAGGTAACATCCAGATTATGAAAGGGATATATAACTGCCACTGGAAGGAGCTGATGCTAAATGTGGCCGCGTGGCAAGACACTTGCAACTTTCTTCGAATCTCAGTAGTCCGCCCGTCCGTGTTCGCCATTGTCTGTCTTCTCCATATGAGAAACCTGCATCTCATGCACCTCTTGAGGCGAATGTCTATCATACTGTGACCATTATTGCTGAAGCGCTGAAGAACAGAACTTTGCATAGGTATTGAAGCATGATCCACAGGTAGACACCGTCGCTTCTCATCTAGTTTTCCCCTCTCAAGTCTCGAGTCCTTCGTGTGAAAAGAAATGGCCTCCTTCTCTCTGCTGCACCATGGGGACAATGACGAACATCGTTTGTGAAGACGGCGTCGGGGGCTAAACACATCACCAAGTCGGAATCTGTAACTACATTCGATTCCAACAAGAGTTAGCAACTCGAGGAAGCTAGAGGAGCCTACGCATGTTCGTTCGCGTTATTTCATACCACTCTTAGCCATTCATGAACTTGTATATTACAGTTTATCGTCTCCCTTTCAGTCAAGCCTCGAGGACGATGATACTACAATGGAGGCTTTGGAGGGGTGGATGCCGTCCAGCAAGGATGTGCCTAGGTCCGGGGGGTTGAAACACACTCGTTGCTATTGCGTACCGAATTATACATCTTCGTTCTTTGCGGAATCTAATGCGGGTTGAACTTGTCGCCGGTGTGTTCACTTTGCAGTACTCTTACTATTTGTTTTTAATGAGAATGAGTTTCTTTAAGACCTCCTTGAACAGATCGGTTATCTGATAGCTCTTTTGGAATTTCGATATCCTGCAACGTATGGTAAAGTCCACATACTAAATATTTTATCGTATACGTCTAACTAGCATCGACAGGACTATAACCGCCTTGGCTCTTTCCCTTGGTTTTCGAGGACCGTTCCTTATTATCTTCAACTCGTCCATCTGTCATTATATTCTAAGGCTTGGGAATAACAATAGAGCCTCGCTCGTCACACAAAAAAACGACTCGCTGATTTCAATTTCCACAATTTCATGCGGTCTTTATCTGCTTTCTACCCTCGTTCCTGGCAACTCGAGGATGTTGGTCGCGATATTTCATCACACACAGGAGAAGAGTGTTGCAGGTTATCATTCCAAATGGATGCTGGCGCCTTTTGAATAAAGAAGAATAGCTTGACGAAAGCTTGTGGTGTGGCATAGGAAAGAAAATGAAGAACGATACGGTCAGCCTGAACGCGGTAGCGGTCTCGATATCCAAAGCCTTGGTGAAAACAGTGTTTAGAACTTGGGAACGAGATACAAAAGAGAACATAAAGCTCACCCCGTCTTCGTGTAGGGATCGGCCTTAGAACTACGTCGTCATTAGAGGTGGCGACATCGTTGATCAGTGAACGTTGATTCCTCAAAGACTTTGCAGTGTACCCTGAGATGCTCGGGAAAATACGTACAGACACTAAACGACTCGGAAGAGGGCGTTTTAATACAACATTATACTCTAGTACTAATAAGCAACAGAATCCCAGAATTTGGTCAATATCGTACATCCGAAATATCCACAATCATGACCCTTCCGTCATGACATCCTAGAACAACCTTTTCACCATAAAACCAACAGTCTTTACTCCTCAGATCCGGCAGCACCCAACACACTCGTCTCTTCTGTTTGTCCAGAATCCACTCGCCCATCTTCTTGTAATAAACCTGTTGTGAAGGTACATCTGAGGATGTAGGTTGTTGTATACCATGTACAGGGACAAACGTCATTGGGAGCGGTGAGTGATCATCGTTATCGGCAGAAATATTGCGAGTGTTTGGAGATATCATCCATCTCTTCTGAGACCCAGTGTCCAAGGATTCTAGGATGACGCTGTAGCCATCAATACCAAATACAACGCTATTGAAGGAATCGTTCGGTTGTATCGATGCAAGGCAATCTCCTGTTGCTACCTCCCACAATTCGAGAAGACCGAGCCACAAAAGAGACGCCAGTTGACTACCATCCGGAGAGAATGTGATGTTAGCTAGGTGACTGCCCTTTATTGTAATGGTCGAAGTGAGAGTATGGCTTTGAATATTCCAGATTCGTATGTTGTGTCGTACGTGGTATGCGAGAAACATGGAGTCGGGTGACAATGTTAGACAATCAATGTCATAACCCTTCTCACCATCGATCATGAATGTGGAGTCTAAGCACCGACCCGACGTTGCCTCCCACACTTTGACACTGCCATCCCAGGACCCCCAGGCTATTAGTTGTCCATCGCCTGAAAAAGCAACACCTATCACATCTACTAGTAGGCCAGGTCGGTCCTCGTCATAAGTTTGGCTTATATTGCTCAGCTGCCAAACCTTCACAAATCTGTCACGGTAAACAGTTTCAAATCCGTGAAAGGCAAAAGTTGCAATGAAAGACCCATCCGATGAGATCGCAGATCCACTAAGGAAGTCGTGTTTCAACGTCAACGGGTTTGTGTTGGTGAGCTCATGAATGGACAATGTCGAATCCGTGTGGGTTGTGTACATAACCTTGCCTTGGTTTGATAATCGAATCGAGTTGACTAAGCCATCTGTCGAGATCGTTTTGATAAGATCGCCAGTCCTTGGATCAATGACCATTATTGTTCCGTTACGCTTTCTGTCGTCCCAACTTGCACAAGCGAAAAGTGAATAATCCCTCGAATGTCCGATGGATGATATGGTAAACTTGAAGGTCTTCAAACATCTTTCACCAGCAACATCCCAAACCTCCACAGTCTTGTCATCAGAGGAATAACCTAGGATCAATCTACTGCCAATACCCAACCAACAAAGATCATCTGAACGTCCGGTGTCAAAAATGCACAGGCACTCATAAGTGGATGCACTCCAAATTCGAATAGTATGGTCGTCTGAACCAGACGCAATCATGTTCCCACATGGCGAGAATGCGACCGACCTGACCCAGTATGCGTGTCCTTTCAAGGTACTAACAAGGCTACCAGTCTGCAAATCCAAAACAAAGATTGTTCCTACAGCGCATCCGGCAACGAGGACTGTGTCGTCTAGTGAGAACGCAAGTGCGTTACATCGTTTACCACCAGCCAACGTGAATATGGCCCGACGTTGTCCTGTCACAGCTTCAAAAGTCTCCACACAACCATATCCGCCAACTGCAATGAAATCATCCTTGTGCGAAAATTCCACGGAGCAGACAGAATACTGCGTCTGGAGTGTCCTGTAGCATGCATTCCATGAATTATCGACTGCGCTCAATACCTTCACTTTCGTTTGGATTTGGTCCTGGTATCGTGCTCGGACGTGACAGGTTGCGGGGCATAAGAGTAATCCAGAGTCGTATATGTGAGGAACAGAGGCTTCAATAGCATCAAAGAAACGCAACACAAATCTCTCGCTATCCTCCACAAGTGCTAATAGACTTGTGTCGGGATGACCAGACTAAAAATCAACACTTGATCAGCAGAGAAAACAACAATATCGATACACTCACTTCGGTCAACCAGCCTCTCACGTTGCGAAGAGAGTAGACTGCAAATCCTAAATCTCCGATGATGCTCAGGACCTCCAACCACGACAATAGTTTGTGATGGAAAAAGCACTCTAACGACTTGATGACGTCCCCAACATGCTCGCCGTGACTGGAAACAAGGCAAAGATGCTTGGCCCATGACCGGCATGCGTATTCCAATCCGCCTCCAATATACTTCGCTCGACGCTCACCAAGATCGTCGATATCCTCATTCATTGCGTATGGAGGAAGATCACAAATATTTCTCTTCAACATCTCGTTCATCAATCTTAAACACGACATCCCAAGCTTCATATGGTAAACAGACGGGTCGATGTGGAATCGTTTGTCCGTGCATCGATTAGCATCGGTGACGAAATCAGCAAGGGACTTGTGGCAGATCCGCATGGGGTCCAATTCAGATTTCGGAACAATAAGGACCGAGTGGAAGAGGTGAGCAGCATTTCGAACATCCCCCCGCGGTATGCCTAGTATCACCGCCAGGTCTGCACACGATACAGGGTTGAGCACAAGAACAATGGAACCAATCACGAGTCGCAACCGCTCGAAGACGTTATTATCCATATAGGCATTCTCACAGCTATGGAGGAAGACCTGTCGATACGTCGCGTCGATCCCAAACTCTCCTTCGTGAACCGTGCTTTCTGGTCTACTGATGATCAATTTCATCCGTTCTTGAGGGTCATGAAGAGGCGAGGCGATAAACCTGACGATGATGGACGAAATGATGAAAACACCCGATGATTTCTCTACTATGGCAATAATTTCCTTGTTGGTAGGCCACGGTACAGGCAGATCGTAGTCAGTCCATGTTACGATTTCGGACAGACGAGTCTTGACATAGAGCCCAATGTCTTGATCCACAGACACCCGATCGACGTCATGCAGCAAAAACACCTCTGCGTGCAGGCGTAAGAGTGGAAGCCGAAATCCGGATCGGATTTGAGGTTCAGGTCTTCCGGTAATGAAGAATTTGACAAATGGGATGTCGTCGATGTATTTACCCAAGAGCGAAAGGATCACAGAAGCAGGCTGATCCTCCTTGCACTCGTCTAGAGCATCAATGACAATCGTGGTATGTAATCCTATCGATTTCAGTGGCTGTACGAGAAGGCTTTCGAGCTGGGATGATGGTAATGTATGCCCTATGTTTGGGTCCGACGCGATGATTTGAACGAGTGCGGTCTTGAACTCTGTGTATCTGTACGCAAGTTGGTAAGCCAAAGTGGGAAATATGAGACGGATGTTCCGTCTGTCCTCAAAGTCCCGAGAGCAGAAGAAACTAGCTCCAAGTTTCCCCTTTTTGGAAGATCGT
>QLOR01000214.1:0-29011 GCA_003313825.1 Sarcodon aspratus
AAGCAGCCGCTGACTCCGACTGAGGCCCATCAAGAACTAATATGAACTAGTAGGATTGCCTATAATCTCTGAGAAGCCCTTGGATGTGGTCGGCGGCCCAAGTAACGGTTTACAATAGATGATGGCCACGTCCAGTTAGCATACGAAGAGTTCATTATATAACAGCCTTGAACCTTTGCCAGCTGGATTAGATTGCAAATTAAATGTGGCGTCGCTTTCTACTGGGAATGAATGTGGGGCTATCACTGTTGAATCAATTTCAATCTACATTCTATAAGGACTCGATGAGCTAACAGGACGACTATTATTGGGTATGTGTCCTGCGTTCCACGTCACTTTGCAAAACCTAAACAGGTCAAGCAATTTTGGCCATTAATGGACCACAGAGGCGCCCACAATTCCAAGAGGCGAGGAGGGGCGAGACTTGAACCCCTTCTGTCAACCACCACTGTGTTGATGCACTCTATTTATGGGTGGTGAACTTGGCCGCCGAAGACATGGCACGGTCCAATTGATAGACCTAAAGCCAGCGATAAACACCATGGCTTGTTCCACGCTGTTCAGAACCGTGGTGGACTCCGCTAAGTGATGGGGCGTGCATTGAACCTGAACTACTGTAGGAATGGTGAATACAACCTGTTGTCACATATATCGAATCATATCTTACCACGAAATTACTCTTCTGCCGCCTCTGGATTTCTTCCAACTGGGCAAGGTTATCTTCAACCAGTTTGTTGCTCCTCTTAACATATCCAAGTTTGAGCAATCTCTCCTTAATCATCAAGGCGCCGCGAAGATGCTTTCGGTAAAGAAATCCGGAAAATGCAGGCAGGTACAGAACGAGATATCGCTGAAGCTCTTCTTCAGTAGCGAATCCGCTAACAACATCTCCGGCTTGTGTCTGTCGTTCTTCGTCTAATACGTTCTCGACCGTTTCCAACACACTGTAAGCCTCGCCAAAATCACCGCGAAAGGCATGGGCTCCAGCCAAAAGGGCCCAGTGAGGCAGCCTTGGTTCAATACCAAGACGAGCCATGTCGGAAAATATCGACATCATCACATTCGTCAAGCTCTTTCGAAATAGGACGTAGAGAAATGGAGTGAAATGAGCTGCATCCGAAGCCTGAGATGGAGGCGGTGATATCGTTGACAAGGGTGTCGAATCATTTGGAGGTGGTGGGGGAGTTGAAACGGACATAGCCTCGGCCTGCGATACAAGTTGGTGATAAATTATGTGAAGTGTCGGGGTATTTTTGGTTATTTCGACAAGAGCACGCCACACAAGACAGGTGTGGAAGATACTTGGGAACATCCTGGCCTGTAAACCTCTGGTATCCCGTAGGCGTCGATCAGCAGGTAGCCTCTTGTACGTATGCAGTTCGGCTGGGACACCGGACGAGTAGAAATAATCGTCAAATGTGCTCAACAGCTGCGGCCACTGTTTTTGCTTCCCATAATACAGCATTTCCGCCATAGCCCAGCGTGCACGATAATTGACCCCCGCGCGGTAAGTCTTCCGGCGCAATAATTGTATTGCTTTTAAACTGCCGCTCGAAGAAATGTAAGAGTCCAAAAATTGAGCGAGAACTACTGCAGAGGGATGCTGAGATGTTCCAACAGTTCTCCAAAGATGACGAAGTGTCGCTACTAAATCGGTGTCGTGACTGGAATGATATGCGAAAGGGTCTACCTGTTCGCTGATGACAACAGGGTCGGGAGAGGGCTGGTTGGACGAAGCAGACAGAAAGGGAATATACGACTTCTCCTTTTGCTGACTGAGAGTTGTAATATGTTCTATGGCTTCCGAAGGATCGCCTTCGTCTTTCTTGAGATGATGTAGTAGAAAACTGTAAGTAAAGTGCGTAAGATCAATTTCGTGCGACTCTGCGAGTTGCAGGGCCATGACAGCGTAGGGAAGTCTGTGCGCCATAATGTATCCCCTTACGGCCTGGCTATACCATCGTTTTAATTTGGGTCTCAGCCTTGACAATTTAACATGCTTGTATTGTAAAGATGCCGTGCGAAGCTCGTCCAGAAATGCCAAACTAACAGAAGGTTCAGCAAAGCGAACGATAAACGGCACTATGCGTTGGGGGAATGTTTGTGTATAGCCCTTGGAAACACATGTGATAGCAAATCGTGTGATAAATTCAATATCGTGAGGATGCTTTTCAAGCAGGAGGTAGAGGAAACGGTCAAATTTTGGCACGGACCGTCTCCATTTTCTAGAAGGAATAAGAGCGAGCCAACCCAAGAAGTTCGTGAGGCGGTATTCTCGTTCTTGTTCTTCTGCCTCCAACGCATGCAAAGCTGCTTGTTCGTAAACACGACTTGGATTGATGTGCAAATCCATCTGTGTCATCTCTGATCTAACCCTGTTGGCATCTCCGAACTGACCCGCTTTTATCAAACGGACCAGGATCGATGATGGATCAGGCGGGGCTGAAAGCGTGGATTTCTGAGACAAGGGTGGGAGTGACAGAGCAACATGCTTATACTCCTCTTCGTCGTCAACCTCGAAAATAGAAGGATTCAGTGGTGCGCTCGAAATAGGGTGCTGTCTCAACGCAACCATGGGGGACGTCTCGGGATATGGGGTGGATATCGCCAGGTTCTTATAGAAGGTCAAGGGGCTTCTTCTGGGTGCCCAACTAAGCAAGTCAAGGCGAAGAGGGAGACGTAGAGCCGACGTCTGTAAAACCCATGTCGCCATGCATGAAGACCGAGGCCAGGGTAGGGCTGCTGTCCTGGAGGATTGAGGCTTCCGTCAATTGGCAACTAGAATTGTCTAAAGAGGTACACTCAATCGAAACCCAAGGAAGTACATAGAGCAGGAAAACAACTGACGGAGGACGCGACTGTGAGTCACTGTGTGGGACAAGTCACCTCTGCGTCACGTGTCGAATACATAGTTATCTCAACCATAATCAGCCATGTCGCCGGCATCAGATACAGCTCGCTCCTTCAACAAAATTCTCAGCCATGCACGACACACATCAAGGAGCAGGTCCTCTTCTGACCTTTCTGAAGCTATTAAGAAACTCCGGCGTCTGATCTTGGTTGATGGGATACCATCCAAAGAAGTATGTTTATACCATGCTTCGAGAGACCGTGGACTAGAAGATCCCGCGTGTTCTTAGGATCCTACGTTACGGCCTCGAATATGGAAGATTCTTCTAGGTGTGGCCGAAATATCTGCAAACACATTTTTGGAGTACGTCTCTCGAGGTCCTTGCGAAGTTAGAGAGAAAATCCGCAATGATACTTTCAGGCATGATCATCGATACTTTGCCAGCTCCGGGAGACTGAAAAATTTCCAGGACATTAGCAACGGACCGTGGGTTCAAAGAACGTGTCCGTGAAGATATGCTTGTCCGATTACTAGATGCTTTTGTCTGGCGAAATCATGGTTGGCAACACGCATTTCTTTATTTAACTTGTGCTGACGAACTTGAAAGACCGGCAAGATTCACAACAACTCGGCTTCACTTATGTACAGGGCATGAATGTTCTCGCTGCCCCATTCTTGTATACTATGCCCTCAGAGTTGGAGGCGTTTTTCTGTTTCTCAAAATTCATCGAGGAGTCTTGTCCTTTGTATGTACAGCCTACATTGGAAGGTGTTCATCGCGGTTTAAAAGTTCGACGGATTTGTCAACTTGCAGATTCAGTAGCTGACTACCAAACTCTAGCTCCTTGACAGATGTCTCAAAATCGTAGATGCGGATCTTTTTGCCTACCTCAGATCTAAAAATCTCTCCGCTGAACTTTATGCTTTTCCATGTGGGTTAATGTATGTCTTATTCATCACGTTTCTGATTTATGTGGCGTCAGCTGTTTTAACGTTATGTGCATGTACCCCACCGCTGGATCAAGTTCTGCAACTATGGGACTTCCTCCTTGCATTTGGGGTTCATCTTAACGTTTTATGCGTGATTGCCCAGCTGCTGCTGATACGGGATGAAGTGATGAATGCGTCAAGGTTAGCGTTCAATTACGGTTCGATGATTCTGTCTCATTGTTTTCAGTCCCATGCGGCTGCTCCGCACATTCCCTCCTCTCGAGGCTTTGCCGGTCATCGGCATTGCCGTAACACTCGTGAGAGATCTACCGGCAGACCTTTACGACGAGCTTGTGCGACATCCATATGAGGTCACGGAACACTAATTTCTCTAGCTTACAGATTTTGTTTATGATCTTCTGGGAAGAGCATGTAGAACATAGTGAATGTTTCTGGGATTGAGATGAGACCTGTTGTGGTCCTATACACAACGCCCGTTGCACGTTCTGGTGATTACCTGTACCTAGTCGGTATGTATTGATAACGTTATTGTGAGTCGTGCACAATGTTTTGATAGTCAGAAGATCGCTTCCATCATCAAATCCTTGCATCGAGCGTGACCATTTCTCCCGAGTATCTGAGTATGGAACATAATCTGAATCTCAGATCTGTTGGCAAATAGGCCGCACTGCAACGGCCCCATCGGTAACATGAATGTCGTGCAGGCTGCATATTAGGTTTCTAAACATTCCTCCGGACGAGCTGTGTCACAGTCGACAGATCAACATGCAGTCGAGATAATTAAACCCAGTAGGTCCCTAACATAATTTTTCGACACGTGGACAAGAATGCCTGGCACTTGCCACGGGCGGGATTTTGTTCTAGGCCCCTCGTCATGGTTTGCAACCAACGGCTTCAACTGGTGCTGGTGGACCTCCCCCGTTCGAGCATCCTTGTCGACAAATTGGACTTGGGGCCGTCTGCACAATCGATTTTGGGGCGGGAAGTTGTCCACCACACACTTTTTTTACTGCTGACGTTGAAAGAACTCGCAGATCTCCAAATCTCACAAAGGAGGCCATTAATTCTCTTCGTTCGCTTCACGGCTACTTCCAAGTGTCGTGCTGATGTCTCTTGTAAAGGACTTATCCACTTGTGGTACCTCCTGACGTATAGGCTGTCCGGACGGATCCTTGGCATATGTCTCTGCATGAAGATATGTCCCTGCATGAAAAGGATATGTCCCTGCATGAAGAGGATATGTCCCTGCATGAAGAAGGATCTGCGCACACCATTGCGTTATAATGCCGGGAAGACCTTTCAACTTTGGAATTCTGAACTCACTCCAGTGCACAGTTGCACACTTTGCTTCTCTTATTCATTGCTCCTGGCTCCGAATGTCTTGTTACCCAAACAATATCTCCCATACGGGATCGTTGCGAAAGATAGACTGAGAATACCAACTCTATTATGATAAAGACTTGAACACTAGAGGAACTGGGGTTCGTGAAGTACGTGATCATATAACGTACTTCATTTTGATATGGACCATCATTCGAATTTCCACCAATGATCAACTAGAAAGTCAACAGGCACAGTGATTGGCAAAACAGAGTTTGGAAGACCTTTGTTTTTGAATCCGTATCAAAACAACCTCGGATAAGCCGACATCATCATCTCCATCATAGGTCCGTTCAAATCATCATTTTGTAGCACTTCCTTTGCTTGATGCGTCGTAAAGTTCCACAATACGTTATTCAACAGCGGATATTTCACCTGCGTCGCGAGTTGATTTGTAGCTCGTGCCGTAGAGGTCATCGTCGCATATAACTGTACGAAATCCGTCTTCCGAACCCAGGAATTATTGGTGGTGCTTATGTCCGTTGCGCGCGTTCATTAGTTGCGAACATAGGCACTATGCAATGATGATCATAGGGCATGCGGATAGGGCAAAATACCCGTGAGAAATACGGAACCTCCCCGAGCGAGCCGACGGGAAGGAAGGCTGCCGGAGGAAGTAAGACGGCAAACACGTCACACATTTTGCAGCTCTGGAACAATTCTCGCGTTCTGATCTTTTTCTTATGGTGGTCAATGAACCAAAAACACGCATCTGGAGTTTGAGCGATATGATCTCTCTTCTGGCGGTGCCTCGCAGACCAAGTATCACAGGATAAAACGAATCAGAATGGACGAGGAAGTTGGAAAAAAAAGAATGACCACCCAGAATGACCACCCAGATAGGCGGTCCCCCTTTCTGTCCGTTATTAGCAGTCCGAAAAACACGCGCACGAAACGGAGTGGAAAATATAGACATAACGAGGGTTGGGAATTGCGGTGCCTCATTTCAATTTGATAATATCGGTATCATTCACAATTTTTTTCTAGCAGAAGAAACGTGCAAGAGCGTCTACTGCAATGAAATGTCATGTAACCGGAAACTATTGTAGGACATATAAATGCCAAATAAGCACGCCTCACTGGAACCTATGGAACCTATAGGACATAATAGTAATCGTACCTCGTGCTTGAACAAAGCACAACTATTATCTATAGCAGAAGCCGAGAAGGTCCCGGCACCGTGGATTCTGAGTTTAAATGTCAATTTCTCGCCGCAACGTTGTTGTTGTTTTTGCAAATAGATCCCGTAGCCATCAATGAAGAAGCCAGGACAGTGGGGGTTGGCATGAGGCCAGACTTGATGATTATCAGATCGATGCTAATTGGCTCCGAGGAGAGGATGGAATTACATGCGCAAGCAGGTGAGCCGATACATACAACATACATTATGATAAGTACATTGAAATCATAAGGTTCGGGATTCTGACTTCTCTTCATCATACATCATGTTCAGAGAGTCGATAAATGAACGGTTCTGGTGACCTTCACTTCAGGCCCCGACTTCCCGAAGTATCTCTCCGAGTCGAATGACCAGTGTAAGCTGCCCACGATCCAGTCCGCCAATCCGCCGACATATATCTGGACTTGGCGGTCGATTTCGGGGCCCCACGAAGGGAGCATGTCCCTGTTCTCTATGAAGCGATCAATGGATTTCTTGCACATGTCTCCGACAAAGTCGACAGCGGACTGGAGGTCTAGCCCCCGCTCTTCCATGATGACGGGAATCATGTTGTGCGTGTGGCCCTTTACCTGTTCGCGATTATAGGAAAAGATGTCCTAATATAAAACGTGATTAACGCACGCCCAAACACGCCCCTGCTGCGCAAGGCCATTTGGGACCGAAACAACGGAACTCACGTTAGACCATGTAACGAGGTCATTTGCGGCTTCGTCAAGGTTCTGAATTATCGGATGCTCCATAACCTCGTCTGGGATATCCAGATCATTCGCGTATTCTATCAGTGCCCAACATGGCTTACACCCGCTTGTGTCGCGACGTACAGCGATGTAGGGTTCCAAACACGGGATCGTTCCATTCAGCCTGTCTACAGCTTGGATAGTGATAGCTTGGAAAAACTGGTCAAAGGTCGACATGAAGCGCTGTTGTGCCCCTGGAGAGCCGGTTTTAATCAGGCGCTTCCAGTAGCTGGTAATGGGGTTGTGAATGAGAGTATGAAATGGGAAGGACACAACACATACTCTGCGGTCATTCTACCGAGACGAGTGGTTGGTTGGTAGGAGTAGGGATGGTAGAGGGTGTTCATGACTTCATTGCCTATCCCTGCGGTACCGACCTTGTCCATATCGTCCGAGAGATCGTCGATGTGAAAGAGGTAGTTCATGAAGTCACAGCACACCCTCAAGCGTTCCAGATCTGCGGCTGGGTAACACATGGATGTTAATTCTAGAAATTAACCATCCATTCAACGATCGAAATGCATGGAAGAGACAAAAATGATCTACCTCCAGCCTTGAGACCACGGAATGCATTTTTGCGGCGCTCGGACAGTTTGCCGTGTTCGAATAGCCATTCCTTTGCCTGTGCGGAGGCTTCCTTAACGTTGGGGTTCATATGGATCTCGAAGTCGCAGTGAGACACGAGATCTGGGAGGATGATTTTGGTAGGTTTGGACTCGAAGCCGAAGAGCTTCAGCCAAAAGTATTGCAAGAATTGGAACATGGAAAGAATATGTGAAAGCGAGTTTGGGTGCAGCATGTTTGAAGGCGACGACAGGTGAGAGAAACAGCCGATCCCATTGAAATTTATATTCGAAGAAGACTGCAATCTAGCCGATTTGGGGATGGCACTTGTTTCTTGTTTTTGCCGTCATCATTTCGTTGGGCACAAATGCGTATACACTTGTTCCAACAGGACCGACCAGGATGGATGCGTGACCGAAAATGATGGAGGATGTAAGAATGCATTAGGGTCGGTTAGGAACACGAAGTCACAATGCCGGTATCACTATTCAGACGTCACAAGTTGGGATGCCATGAAAATTTATGGATTTCGTGTGAAAGAACAAAGGAGTGACGAAAGACGACCTGATGAACGCTAGGCTCTAGCAGACCATCATTTCCGGTGGAAGCGACCTCTGTGGCGACTGAAATATGATGGGCGGTGGATTTGACGTTAGTTCGCGAATTACATCAACGAAGGAAACGCCGGTACCTAGAAGTAGCCTCCAAGCCTGCACACGTGGCGTGGAGTGAGACTTCAGAAGGAGCTTCAGTGGTCGAGGGTGAGGTGGCATTTTCCAGTAAGTACCAATGGTCGCTCTCTGAGCCCACTCGAAGTCGAGTGCTACTAGGGTGCTGTTCTTGCCGGCCCGGCTCGATCAATTCTCGATCGTATTTGCCACCTGAGTCCACTGCGGGAGAGGGATGAGGGGGCGTGCGAAAACTCTCCTCGCCACTTTCTCCGTATACTTAATCGCAATCAATCAGTGCACATTTAACGAGCTCGAACACACTGATCCAGTTGGTCCCCAACGATTCCATCTCGTTGCTTTGTCCGTAATTATCTGTTTTTTTACACAGGTCTCTTCCTCGTGCTGAACATGTTTTCAACGAGGCCCATCTTAACCATATGGAGTTAACAGCGACATTCCTCTCATCAACAAAACATACCTTAGCCGAGCGAACTACTTGCTACTAGTTGCCACCTTACGGATACTTCCCGAGAGTGGCATTTTGCCGATCTGAGGCTGGTCTCGGAAAGCTGGCCAGTGGATTACGATAAGTCACCTAATTATTTCGAAATGTTCAACCGATACTTACTGTCTGCAGTTAGTGTGGTGCGCTTCACGTTAGTATACCGCATACTGTACTCTAGGTGATAAATTGAACAGCTGGCGACTATCAGCGCCTCAAGCGCCCGTCATCTCAGTCGGCTTACTAACAAGGCGCCTGCCATTGCCTCTTCAAGTCGTTAGTATTTGTTTCTAAGCTTCTGCTCAAAAGTGCTCCCGGAAGCTTTCTGTATCAAAAGCCTCCGCGGATTACCTTTTCATTACCACTACTCAGGCTTAGCTATACCAACGCAACTTTACGGCGTTCCGCATTGACAGTGAACCACAAAAATGGCATCCATTTTACCTAAAGTCAATCTCCCAACTTCAGTCCTCACCCATGCCATCGGTCTCACATTACTGGGCCTTGGGCTTATCTTTGGCCCAGAAACGCCCTATTTCAAATCCGAGTCTTCTCCCGTACTCGGGATCACATCCTTGGGGCTCGGACTCGCATACTTGTCAACATCATATATGCCCCTAGCCGAAAACGCTTTTCTGCATGCTAGCGTTCCTGTCAGAGTCGGGTTAGCAGCTGTTTCGGCAGTTAGGGCTCTCCTTGCGAAAGAGGGGGAGGATACGGGGGTGTTGTGGGTTATTGCGCTCTATGATGGACTAGGAGGGTTGTCACTCGGCTGGACGTTAGGAAGATGGAACGGAAGGATTGCGCGCTACTAGAGCAAGGGAAAGGATCGATCATTCAAACAGAGGTAAGTATTATGACAAGAGTTGGTTAGTGGGTTCGTGTTTGCTCATTGAGTACTATACTTTACAGGTACCCGTACTACATCAAACGTTCGTCTGTCACGGCCACCCGAACATATGTATCGTTTAATTACCGTCAACCCCCTCTTACTATTTAAACATAATATCCTAGCGCAAAGCTGCGCTGGCAAACATGACGGAGATCTTCGTTGGGAAAGTCGGGTCCTAGTGAGCACTGAGTACTGAGCGCTGAGCGATATCAACACGCAACCTGCGTTCATTTTATGTAAATTTGTCTGCCATTACCCTTGTTTGTGAGTTGCCATCGTCAAAAGGGGCGATTATAGGCTGACCGCGATGTGAATATGTGGTATTGATGGATCGAAGAAGCTTACAGTTGTAGGTCCATTAGCCTCCGAGCAAGCTATAAACCAGTCGTATGCTTGAACCAGCTATATCGAGTTGATCAGCAGCCTCCGAGCCCGCTTGTACAAATTCGACTAAATGATTCCACCATTCCTACGCCAACGTTCATCTTGATCAATCCATCTCTTACATTTCGGGTGATGAAAAAAGGCCTAAAATATTACCTATACACGCTACAAGATTATCTACGTCAAGGAGACGATAGAGCCTCCGGCTACAGGTCCTCCTTCGCCTTCTACCGAGATTCCCGGTTGTACACCCTCCATTCTCGTCCCCTGTCCGGTGGTTCCGAGGTTAGGCATCAGCCCAGTATCAACCCCATTACTATTCAACTCAGACCGGATACTCTCCAGCGACTGCTTGATGCTGGTCCGTTCGTTCAGTAGCGCTAATCGGGCACTCTCCAAACCTTTCCTTTCATCTTCCAACAACTCCTCTAGTTCCTCAAATTGTGCCATTTTGATCTCGAGTTTCGTAAGGGTTAACTTGATTAGTTTCGCCACAGTCGATTTGACATGGGCGTCTTCAGCATTAGCCAATGCGTCCGCGGCGGTCGCCGAAGACTTGAGAGCAAGTTTAGCTGCACGAACGACTTTCGAATGGGGTACGCCTTCAGGGATATCCTTCTTCGGCCCCTGCGGTGAGTCTACATTCATTCGATCGGACGATGGATGGAGCGAGGGCGTTCCGGCTCGACTCCCAGATGTACCTGCCTGGCCACTATCTCCCTTTTTGTCTTCACTTTTCTCTCCATCACCGGCTTTACCTATATCTGTCTTCACGTCACCTTGATCTCCATCAGTTAAGGTATGTAGGGCCGATTTTGCGGCTTGGCTAGCGATTCCGGGGCCCATAACTCCTGCCAGCCATGCGACGACGCTCATGACTGGATTATCTGCCTGTTCGAAAGGAACCTTCCCGAACCTCAAAGGCCCCATGGAACCTTCCGTCTGTAGATATGGATCTTCGATAGGCAATTCTAAGAATTTTCTTATACATTGCTGAGCCGTTCTTGAGCCGACATGTTCTTCTATGCTGTTCCAGTCATCCTCGTACATCTCAACTCCTTCGAGGAGTAAAAGGACTTCCTGGTCTGACCAATCATCATCGGAAGCATGATGAATGCCACTTGACGATGAAGTTGTGGTGAGCTTGACGAAATCACCACTAAACATCGTGGATGGGAAGCGCCCATCGAAGTAACAAGGCGGACACAGAGAAAAATTTTTGTCCTTAAGCGAGTGATATCGTACGGAAGTGCAATCAACCCCGCATGTATTGCAAGAGTGAGATGATGAGCGTGAAGACGCCCCATTGGCAGCATTCTCGGTTAAGGTCTTGGCCTCTTCAGAAGACACTGGTCGAGCAGCTTTTGCAGTGGTTTGGTAAATGCTGTTACGAAGTTCGAGGGATGCAGGTGTGTTTGAATGGGGGAAGTTAGGTTTTGAAAGGCCATTTGCGCCGTGTGGTCGTGGATGCGACTGCCTTGTGCCAGGATGAAGAGATTGTAATCCACGGGGAGTATCGAGGATAACGCGGAAATGGCCTGTGAATGGTGGGGCAAGCGTTGCAGGTCGTTGCTCTGGATCAATCTATTGTAGAGTAATTTGCACGATGAATAACAGAGGCCAAGAAGGGAGATACCTGGTAATTGATCAAACCCCATTGTTCCAAGAAAGCGTGGACTCTCATTATGGCACAAACATCTCCTGCAAGATTCCTTCTGCAAGCAGTGACCGTGAGATACTCTGATGGACGAAGTCGGTACGTGTTTATCATGAAATCTCGATATTCCTTGTAAACAGCCGGCGTCTTGGATCTATTTCGTGAATTAAAGAATTCGGGAAGGGCACGTCGCTCGACCTGATGGATTTTTGACATGTCGAACCATGCAGAATAGGATGGGATGACCACTTGATGAGTCTGTTGAGCTAGATATTTTCGAGCCTGGTCTTCCAGCCTCATTCGAGTAGCTTCCAACTGAGCGGGGTCTTCATCATCGTTATCGTCAGCAGATTCACCCTCCTCGTCGCCAGCTTCCACCATATCCACATCCTCTTCGTTTTTAAGGAGAGTTGCAGAGCTTGGCTCTCCCTCGGTCGGCTGAGTAGTTTCGAATGGAGGAAGGTTTCCAATGTCTCCACCTTGGATAGGCTCTAATTCCCCACGCTTGCCAGGGGCATTTTCGGGATCCACCAGAGTTGCACCTTGACTCTGTTGATGTGGTGCGAATTTTAGTCTTTTGGGGTCGGGTGAACCGCTGGGAGCTGGTGACGCGGTTCGCTTCGGAGAACCAGCTGTAGACATAGAGACGAGATTGAATAGCACGAATAACAAGGAATCTGCGTCGAGAAACTGTACAGGGAAGACGCGCCGAGTCGATGGAGGACTTGAATGAGAAGAGTTGAAACGTGCTGAGCAGTACAGAGCCATAATTGGAACTACCTTCTATATTAGGCGACCTATGCCACCTCTTCCTCTGCGGCTCACCATATCCCTCTCGTCGACACAATGGAGGTTCCATTTGTTGATTCTGGTGCTCTAAGCCGGACACATTATACCTTGGTTCGCAATGTGGAAAATGCAAGTTCCCCTCAAGCTGTGGACGAATTTCTATTCTCGCAAATTGACTCCATACGCGATCGTCTTCGTAAACCATCCTTGTCTTTTGTTGGTCGGTCTCCTTTCCACCGATTCTCGTCTCACGGTTCGCGTCTAGAGAGAATGCAAAAAATGCCTCGTCATCCTGCTTTACTGTGCGATGAATATCACCGCCACTGATCTGGACCTGAGCTTTGCCCTCTCACACGCTATTAATTTGGCCGAGGTTGCGACTTCTGTACAAGACAAGCGGATTGGCGCGTCTGATTCTCTTGATGAGTGTGCATTTTTAACATTATATATAGGCTACCTCTTTTGCGTGGAGATAATGCCCGTGCAACATTCCCTACAGTTACTTCTCGTCAATACGTTGCGGAAGGTAATTGGTTTCTTCCCTTACTTCGCAATGATATTGATGGAAATTCAGGACCTCGAAAGCTCCTCGATCTCACGGATTTGTTTGGCTCTAGACACTATGATCCAGTCGCCCTTTGAAGATCTCATACCTGCAGTACAGGCTCGCCTTTATGACATATTATCTCACAACTCGCCAGTATGTACTCATTGTACTCGATGGCATTCGATTTCTCATCATTCATTCCTCTACAAGGGCAGGGCACATGTCCGAAGGCGCGCACTGTTCGCTCTGCGTGCCTTATCAAAAGTGCAAACGGACCTTATCAAACCCGTAATTTCAAAAGTCAGAAAGCGCCTACATGACTCTGAACCAAGCGTTGCCAGCGCGGCTTTGATGGTCATCGCTGACCTCGTGAATGTGAGTTTATGGCGCCTGCCTACACTTCGCAATTCAAACCGTTTCAGTCTTCCCTTCTTTCTGCAGATACCATTTCGAGTGAACTACACGACCTATTACTACATTGTTGGAAATACCGCTCAGAAGTTTCTCACGTATCGTTAATGACCAAAACTCTGCACATGTTGCGTGTGTTTAGGTGATCATTTCCAAGCGGATCGTCGACACGTGCTAAACAGTCTCTTAGTGCATTGAACCCTGATCATTGCCAACTGTATACGGATATTGCACACTTTTCCTGTCAGCCTGGAAGAAAGTTTCCCAGTGAGCTTGAATTGTCTAGTTATTTCTTCCACTATATAACATGATCAAATGCGTTTATAGCCTTGTTGTTCGAATCTGTCCTATCTCTGTCAACCTGTTCAATAGATCTGCTACATTCAAGTTCCTCTCCGTACATCTCCCCAGTAAATCACATACGACATCTGCTAACTTCCGAAGATCCGAATGAACGTTATCTCTTTCTTTGTATATTGGAATCACTGGAGCCACGGATATGGGCGGGAACGGTACCAGAAATACCCGCCGTTTTGGACGCATGGGAAGTGGAACGGATGATGCAACTACTTGATGCGCGAGATGGATTGATTCGAGCAAAGGTGGGTAGTATATAACAAGAGGTGCTACTCGAGATTCACTGTGTTTGCTCCAGACATTGACGATACTTAGCAACGTCGACTCCTCTATCGTGGAATCATATTTTTCTCGAATGCTTGAATCTCAGTCTTCTGCTGTTGATGTGGATGCACAAACAGAGTACGCGATGCGATTGGTGCAAGTTCTTGAGGTTCTCAGCGTTGATGACGGCGAACTTTATGCTCGATACCTGAAACAAGTGTTGGGGGGACTCGAAGGTATGGCGCAGGACAGTCGACATGTATTCCGCGAGGTAGTTGAGAAAGTCCTTGTCTATATTCGTCAGGGTGAGCTCACTAAATACTCTTGCTTGTGTATACAAGAAATGATACCTGTCATAGCTCAAACTACATTTCGCATTGGTTGCTCCACTGCTCTTTTAACATCCGTTACTGAGCCTGAGATCAAGCTCGGCTCTACGTCCATGGTCATCATCGCAGCTTTGACCTGTGAATATAGCAATGTTACCTCCATACCTCCTCCCGCCTTACTGAGAGGCTTTGCGGATAGGCTTCCTGTTTGTTCTGGTAATGAATCACAGCTTCATGTTTAGGATTTCACCTGACTCCTCGATAGCATCTGTGAAGGAAGCTTGCTTGCTTGCTATGCTGAGAGTAGCAGCTGATTGTGAAGAGATCCCTGAGGATGTCAAGGGAAAGGTTCAAAAGGCATCAGAAGTCTCAGGCAGATATTTGCGACGGGTATGATTATAACTGATTCCTCGTGACAGTTCAAAACTAATGGGCTTACCAATAGCGATACGATCAATTTACGTCTCTCGCTACGCAAAAACATGTTTTGAGAAGAATTTTGTCGAGTGCCAAAAGCCCTTCAGTAAGAGACTTTAATCTTCTCCTGAAATGTCTCTGAACCATAACCTTCGAGCAGCTTCCAGATTTTGCAGTAGCATTGGAGGCGCATAATCGGGTGCTAACAGGATTTATAAGTTCTGCTGAATCTTCAGGGACACCCTCTCAATCATCCGATTCGCGAACTTTAGCGTCTGAGAGCAAGCTTCGATATGCAGCGTATGAAGCGCCGAGGCCGACATCGAGACTGAGCTCTCATACTCGTCCAAAGCGCAGGAGTCGAAGTTCTACATCAGGAAGCTCCAGGTTATCTGTGGAGACAAGATATTCGGAAGAAGCCATGTCAAAAACGGTCACGGCTGGCGAATTGACACTCATGGCAACGGATAAAACACTTGAAACGGTTGCCCAGGTAAATCGTACGACGTCACTTTATTGATAAATGCTTTAACATTGTTTCAGGGTTCCCCTAAACATGAAAGGTACCGGCAAGTGTCGATCTCTAATACAATAGGATCGGACGTGCAGGATATTGTAAGTGATAACCGGAGATAGGTAGGGATAAGTTTTCTGATGGAATTGGGTAGGCGTCTGGGGTGGATCTTATTGCGTTCGATTCACCGTTTGTGACCGACCCTGACGGAGCAGCCGGAAGCGAGGACAACACCCCAGACCAGGAATTTGAATTCGAGGTAACTTGGAATAGGTTGACGCGCTCAAGTGACAGGGGGTGGTGCGAGCTCTCGCCCGACAATCTCGTCCGCCGACTCCAAGCGTTGAAATTACAATTACGGGTAATATCAGCGGATCAAAGTCCGTTCCAAGGTGAGTACTACATCTTCATCCGATAGCGGGAATTTCTGGATTGACAGGAGTTCCAAGGAGATTTAAAGGTAGTTGCGATGCAAGAAGGACAGGAGCCTAAGATAGCGCTATTGAGGCTCCGAGAGTGCAACGATGAAGACGAAAGCTGTGTTTGGAGGTTACGAAGCGACGATGAACAACTCCGAGTCGGAATTAGGCGCTGTCTCATTACGAGTGTGAAAACGTGATTAGCAGAGACAGTCGACTTGATAGCCAGCCAGACCACCTTATCAACGAACTGATTATTCACACAGATAGATGGCAGAGAGGATAGGTACACATACAGGACGTGAGTAATTACGGACACGATAAAGGGAGATGGTACGATGATAGAGCACAAGGTGAGGAGCGGTTCGAGTAAGAGGCGCTAAGATAAAACGCGATCAATGGTAATACTGGTTATGCATCCCGACATACCGGGGCCCGAAGCAGCAGCACACCCGACGTAAGTTCCTGCAAAATACCGCCAATCAGGCAAACGGAGCGCGTTCGACCCACATGGACTACGCTGGACAGCGCTATGTAGAATGGGGATACACCTAGGAACAGCAAAAGTATTTAGGAGGTCTAGACGTCGAGGCCATCGGCAAACGATAGAGAGGTGTATTTTTTTTTGTCTGGGCTAGATGATTGCACAGTGCTCGAGCACTGCATTCTGAGAATGTGTAACATCCACACACGTCGGGGGATTAACCGAGCTGTGCCCGGTGGACGTTTGGAGCGTCGTTTCGACGGTGATACCGCGTTTGAAGAGGAATATTGATAGGTAATATGCGCCGGTAGAAAAAGACTAATTTTTTTGATCCAGCATGAGCGGAGGAAATAGTGGCAAGTGGAGAGACTCGGCAAGTGATGATTAATCAAAGTAAGAACTGCACATGTACTGAATAGAAATGAACGGCAGATTGCGTGGTAATTCACAAGCGCCCAGTGGAAAAACGTTCGGCGGCGCAGACTCAATGCTGTGGCCCGGCATGATTGATTGATCACCGAGCACTCGTAGCGCGCGTACCGGAGCCTCATATCAAGCCAGTTTTCGTCGTCAGCCCTCCCTCATTGTTCTCTTTTTTTTTGTGTGTGTGCCATGTTGTCCAAGCTCGACCTCGTCGTCGTCGGCTTCTCCTTCGTCCTTGTCTATATTATCCGTCGATACGTCGAGTTCCGCCGCACTGTCAGGCTGTACAAGTAGGCCCTTTACCTTTTGCTGTCGTTGGTTCCTGCCCCTCACGTCTCTATGTTATAGTGATTTCCCGGGCTTCCGCACCGTCCTAGGCACTGAGAACATCCTAGGAAACATGCTTCCGGCGATCAGTGGCATTACTCTTGGGGGAGAAAGATCCACAAATTCTAAACACAAAGGTGCGTCTGCCTCGCCGTCACTACGTGGAAAAGTGTTTAATCTGTTGGATGGACCGAAGATTTCAAGCGATTTGGAATGGATGCCTATTTGAGCGTACGTTGACTTGCTTTCTGTCTGTGTGTGATGAACCCGTTCTAACTCGTGTGGTGCATTAGATTGGTGCATTCCCCTCTGGTGGAACATATTTTATTTCGGATGCTGCTGCGATCAAGGTTACTACTATTTTAAGACCTCGACTTGATGGTTTTGTTAACATCTCCCTCTTTCTCTCCTCACCGTCAGGAAATTATCTCTTCTCGAATTAGCTTCCCCAAGTCTGTGGATAAATATGACATCCTTGCGTTCTTCGGCCGAAATATCGTGGTCTCTGAATTTGACGAATGGAAGCGATTCAGGAAGATTTGCGCTCCTTCGTTCAACGAGGTATGTGGTCTACCTGACTAGTCGTGCCCGATCGTGCTTCTCAGATATGTTGCATCGACGACAGAAAAACTTTGAGCTGGTGTGGAACGAGACGACGAAGAACACGCTCGAGCTGTTTGATAATATATGGGGCGATCAGGACGAAGTTTCCGTTGACCATTGCGTAAGCTTTGCTACTCCGGTGAGTAATCGCGTATTCAGTGATATTCCGATATTGGTGCGGTACCTGACTCTTTTGGTCCTTTCTTTGCTCTAGTTGGCCATGTTTGTTATTGCTTCTGCTGGTTAGTCGTGTTGTTGATGGACATCCTCCGATATGATGGCTGATCTTGGGCTTTTCTTGATTAGGGTTTGGACGTGATGTTTCCTGGTATGACAACAAGGTTCCTCCCCCTCCCGGTCACAAGATGTCGTTCTCGACTGCAATCACTGAAGTCACACACGGGCTCTATACGAAGCTCCTCACTCCTGACCGTCTTCTCCGATGGGCACCGACGAAGCACCTACAGACTGTGCGAGATGGTTTTGATGAACTTCATGTAAGTTACATCACGATCTTGTGGAATTGTTCTGAATCTAAATATCGCTTCTGCAGTTATACTTGGAAGAGATGATCAAGGAACGTGATTTGCCGGGTACAGGAGTCGAAAAGGCGGATTTGTTATCACGTCTTCTCGGTGTCAATGATCTTGAAAATGAACAGGGCAAGCTAAATGATGTTGAGGTGATCGGTGTGTACCTTTTTTTTTTCCTTTTAGGCGGCGCTGTTGATCACCGTGTATTTTTCAAGGCAACATATTTATTTTCCTCGTTGCTGGACACGAGGTGAGGCTTGTCTTCGTAATCCTTCTCTGGCCATTAAACTAATGGTTGACCGGTCAAGACCACTGCCCACACCCTCACATTGACCATGGCCCTGTTGGCGCTGTATCCAGATGAACAGGAACTTCTTTTCGAACATATAAAGGAAGTGCTGGATGATGGTCGAATTCCTGTGAGTTTTCACATGTCATATTGGGTGTTTTGTTTCTCAATTGCTTATAGACCTACGAGGATATGTCGAAGTTATCCCGGGTCATGGCGTGAGTTTCTGAATCTGGATGTTGTTCATGGCGTATTCACATTGCATATGCTAGTGTGCTCTATGAAACACTCAGACTGTTCCCACCTGTTCCCAATATCCCAAAGACAAGCGCAATCGACACCACCATCACTGTCGGCAATGAGGCGGGAGAGAATGTAGTTCTTCCCGTTCCGAGAGGAACAGTGCTTACCATCCACGCGCCGGGATTACACAACAATCGTGCGCCATCTCTGCTACCTTGTTTGTTGTTGAATGGCTGATTCGATTGATGTAGCTCGTTACTGGAAGGATCCGTCTGCATACAATCCGGCTAGGTTCCTGGGTGATTGGCCCAAAGATGCCTTTGTAGCGTTCTCTGCTGGTGAGCCTGCGAAAAAAAGTATTTGTATGTAGTTAGTAGCTGACGCCTTCGTATAGGTGCCAGAGCATGCATCGGCCGAGGGTTCGTGTTTCATCCTCATCTCAGACTATGATTGTCCGCTAATTGTCTATTCGGTTTTTATAGATTCTTCGAGGTGACTGGTGTTGCATTTATCACTCTTCTGGTTTCGCGTTACAAGTTTGAAGTCATGGAAGAGCCAAGATTTGCGGGTGAGACTTTCGAGGAGAAAAGGGCAAGGGTAACTCACGTCCGCGAGGGGATAACAACCACGTAAGTCTATGCTCTCTGTTGTTGTTGAAGAGTCCAAAGCTGAGGTGTCGTCACATTCCAGCCCGACCAGAGTACCCTTGGTATTTAAAAGACGATAAATGGGAATGGAATTGGGCATTTAATATGGTTTGATTTACTCACGGTTATATATATTTAGAACGTGTAGACTGGATGTTCTAACGAATATTATTCGTGTATACTATATTTTTAAATTTTTGCTTGTCGCGACCGTCTTGCTGTTAGGTTCCCGGGAAGTCTGCAAGTGGCCAGTTGTCCTTCATGTCGATCCCTTGCATCGTCATAAAGTTGTTCCCGGTGACTAATTTAAAGGGGAGGCTCTCTTGACTTGTGATTTTACTGTTTCTGCAAGTTATCGATCGAGGCAAACTGACGAAGACGATATTATCGAGAGGACTTGTTTGAGGCTATGTAACAAATTTAGGCAATTTAGTGATTTCGTCTCGAGACTGATCGATCATGACTATCATACCTCGGCGAACTCAGCGGCAACACATCAAGTGTTCGTCGGTGATTAGGCGACGTGCATCATCATTCTTGAGCCCATTCGAATTTGGATGGAGTGAAGCCACCTCGGGAGTTGTTTCATAGGCCTTGGAAATTGAGTGTGCAGCCTGGTGAGCGATGGTGATACATGATGGTTGTTGTTGTCGGTGGGGTTTTTGGTTGGTGTGGGTTTGCTTTATGGGTTCATCAGTGAAAACTCGAAAGGGTGGGGAGATGTGCTTTGGGGTGTCTCGTTGTTTTTGGGGGGTTGGTGGGAAGGATTTGGAGGGAAGGATTTGGAGCGTGATGACGGGATTTGTCGTTTGTTTTTTGGGTTGGTGTTGGAGGTTCAATCGAGTTGTTTAAGTAGGGTTACCTCGTCACGGTATGTCACGGGCGTAAGCAGCACATCACTTTTCCGGCCTCCGTTCTGGAAATACTGGGTACGTGATTCATACAAAATGACGCTCCTTTCGTCCAGTTTTGACGAAGAGTTTGAACAGCATACTTGGGCCCATTTCTGGTCCGCATAGTCTTCCTAGTTGGGTTTCACGAGCTGGGTTTTTTGTGGGCTTGTCTGTCGTTTTTCCACATCGATGCGTTCTTTGGTGGCCTGGATCTGGATTCTGAAGAAGCTAGTACGGAATCGGTCCTCGAGAGAATGCTTATCTGTGGTGTGCCGCACTGGCCGAACACCTCATGCTAGAAATTTGCTTCTCTCTATTGGAAATCCGAGGAATACGGACTTCTCGATGTCTCGGGAAGCGATAACATCGACCGAATGAATTGTTCTGCTGCGTACAAATGCTATATCCTCCCCATTGCTCCACTCGTGCGTCCGTTTCTCCCGCTGTGCGCCAGCACGCAATTCACTACTTTCTCTGAGCTCCCGGGCCTATCAATCCAACACCGCAATCTATGATACAGGAATCTCGCATAGTGAAGCTTAGGGTCCCGGGCCAGTGATCAATCTTCTCAGCTTGTCTCGGTTTTGTGTCATGATGCTTGTCCACGAAGGCGAGAATTACCGAAAGGTTTCGCACAGGATGGTCGAAGGATTGTGGCCGTTTCACTCCTCAATTTGGGTGCCACGCGGTTGAAACCGCCTTGTCCTGTCTGATGATAAGAACACTGAATAGTCCTCAGTTCATTAGCGCCAATGAATTAGTAAGGATTATTCAGTATACTCGTCGTACGTTGGTTCAAGAGCGTTGATCTTTCCGATGCGCAGCCTGCATTGCAATCGGACACCAGGTTACCTCGATTAATCACCAAACCCTCGTAGTGCGGGCCCCGGAGCCTCGTATCTATAAAGTCCCTCACCATGGAATGAACCTCATATCGATAAGGTGACCTCTCTTTGTCAACGGTTCTCGCTTTTTTCCTCTTTTTATTGTGCCATGTTGTCCAAGCTAGACCTCGCCGTCGTCGGGCTCTCCATCACCCTTCTCTATGTCATTCGTCTGTACACCGAGTTCCGGCGTACTGTCAAGCTGTACAAGTAGGCTTATTTCCCCATTTTGTCATTTATTCCTGCTTCTTACTTCTTCATGTCATATAGTGACTTTCCGGGCTTCCGCACGGTGTTCGGCACCGAAAGCATTTTCGGAAATATGTTTCCACCTATCAGTGGTATTACTCTTGGAGGAGACAGATCCTCAAACTCTAAACACAAAGGTTTGCTTCGCATCCCTATATAGAAAGAAGCGTTTATTTATTTTGGATGTCTCCAAGATTTCAAGCGATTTGGACTGGATGCCTACTTAAGTGTATGTCGCTTTCTATGTGTGTATATGTGTAAAAAACGTTCTGATATGTGTGATGTGTTAGATTTCTGCATTTCCAGCTAGCGCGACATATTTTATTTCGGACGCTGCTGCGATTAAGGTTACTACTTGAGATTTGAACCTGATTTCAATGTATTCATTGATCTCTCTCCCTCAGGATATTATTTCTTCGCGTATCAACTTTCCCAAGTCCGTGGATAAATATGACATCCTTGCATTCTTCGGTCGAAACATTATAGTTTCTGAATTCGACGAATGGAAGCGATTTAGGAAGATCTGTGCCCCTTCATTCAACGAGGTAGGTGGCCAACGGGACCAGTCATGCATCTCGGATTTGTTGATTTATCGCTTCTATGACAGAAAAACTTTGAGCTTGTGTGGAATGAAACGACGAAGAACACGCTCGAGTTGTTTGATAATATATGGGGTAAGGAGAACAAAGTCGTCACTGTTGATCATTGCGTGAAGTTTGCTACTCCGGTGAGTGTAACAAATGTTCCGATATTGGTGCGGCACCTGACTACTTTGGGTTTTTTAAAGTTGGCTATGTTTGTTATTGCTTCTGCCGGTTAGTCACATTCAATCTATATTTTCAACGTAGCTGATTTGGCGTCCCTTGATTAGGGTTTGGTCGTGACGTCTCCTGGTATGACCACAAGCTTCCTCCGCCTCCGGGACACAAGATGTCATTCTCGACTGCGATTACCGAAGTCACCCACGGGCTTTATACAAAGCTCCTCACACCTAATCGTCTTCTCAGATGGGCACCGACGAAGCATCTCCAGACTGTGCGAGATGCTTTCGATGAACTCCGTGTTAGTCCATAACAATCTCCTAGATTATCTCTAACTTTAGATGCTTTTTTCTTTACAGCTATACTTGGAGGAAATGATCAAGGAACGTGATTTGCCGGGTCAAGGAATCGAAAAAGCAGATTTGTTGTCACGTCTTCTAGGTCTTAACGATCTAGAAAATGAAAAAGGCAAGCTGGATGATGTTGAGGTAATCGGTGAGCGCTCTTTTTTCTTGTAAGCGATGTTGGAGGTTGTTTACCGTGCATCCAAGGCAATATATTTATTTTCCTCCTTGCTGGACACGAGGTGAGGCTTATTCTGATAATTCTTCTTCGACGATCAAATTAACGATTCACCAATCAAGACGACTGCACATACCCTCACGTTCGTCATGGCACTGCTGGCGCTGTATCCGGATGAACAGGAACTTCTTTTCGAACATATTAAGGAAGTGCTGGGCGATGGCAAGGTTCCGGTGAGTTTTCGTGTGTCATATCGAGAGCTTTGTTTCTCAATTGCTTCCAGAGATATGAGGACATGTCAAAGCTATCCCGAGTCACTGCGTGAGTTTTTTCAGGCCCATGATTCTGGATGTCATTAATTACATTGCATGTGCCAGTGTACTCTATGAGACGCTCAGACTGTTCCCACCGGCCCCCAATATTCCGAAGACGAGCGCAATAGACACTACTATCACCGTCAGCAATGAGGCGGGAGAGAATGTAATTCTTCCCGTGCCTAAAGGAACCGTGCTTGTTCTTCACGCACCGGGATTACACTACAATCGTGCGCCATCTCTGTTGTCATTTTGTCAATGAGAAAGTCTGATTCGATTGATTTAGCTCGTTACTGGAAGGATCCGTACGCTTTTAACCCGTCTAGGTTCTTGGGCGATTGGCCCAAAGATGCATATGTAGCGTTCTCTGCTGGTGAGTTTGCAGAAACTAAAATGTATGTAGTTGCTGACGCCTTGGTATAGGTGCCAGAGCATGCATCGGCCGAGGGTACGTGTTTGATATCCAACTCGAATTATAGTTCTCCAGTTAATCGTGTTCCTCCTCTTATAGATTCTTTGAGGTGACTGGTGTTGCCTTCATCACTCTTCTGGTTTCGCATTACAAGTTTGAAGTCATGGAAGAACCGAGATTTGCGGGTGAGACTTTCGAGGAGAAGAGAGCGAGGGTAACTCACATCCGCGAGGCCATTACAACCACGTAAGTCTATGGTCTCTGTTGTTGTTGTAGAGTGCAGAGCTGAGAAGTCATCGTCAACTTTCAGCCCGACCAGAGTACCCTTGGTATTTAAAAGACGATAAATGGGAATGAAATTAGGTATTTAATATGGTTTGATTTACTCACGGTTATATATTTTAGAACGTGTAGACTAGATGTTCTAACGAATATTATTCGTGTATACTATATTTTTAAACTTTTGCTTGTCGCGACCGGCTTGCTGTTAGGGTGTATGGATAAAGTAGGAAACGCTCTCCTGATTGTAAATTATTGTTTCCGCCAGTTGTCGAGTCGAGCAAAGTTGAGGGACTCACAAAGCAAGCCAGTAGTGAGTGCTTGAGCTCGGGAAGACTACTGGTTCGAGGCCACCAAACCCCTTTCTCTCTGGAGACTGCATTCTTGGGATCGATCATCCGGTGAACTCAGCGGCAAACCATCAGTGTACAAATTTCATCATCATTCCAGGGCCGGTGGTACAGCTGTACAGGGTTGAACGTCACGGCGTCGTTTCACTTTATATTAGGCTTCCCGATGTGATGAAGTTTATGATGGGGGCTGTTGGTGGGTGCAGGTTTTTTTTTCTATTTCGTGTTTTTGTCAGTGGGCAGTGAAATTCGGGGGGGTGGAGGATATGTTTTCGCAGTGTTTCCCTTTTTTTCTTTGGTATGTGCCAGTGGTGCGTGCGGGACACTTAGTGGTAGTGGCCAAATTGGTAGAGCGAATTTTGTTGTTTTTTGGAAACGTTGGTGTGGTGGGTCAGGCAAATCCGAGTCCCCCAGATGCTTTGGCATACAGTACCTCAATACCATTCACTTTTAAAGGTTACGTAACGTTAAACCACGTGTTATAACTACCATATATAGTCACCATGACGTCACATTGCCCGTTTCACCCACGCAAAGAAACTCAGTTCTCCTTGGGAAATGATTTTCAAGGGAATCGCTCTAGAAGATGTTATCCTACCGTAAAAAGAAGCGTTTTGGCCAGAGGAATAAGAATTTGGGCCAAAACTGTATGCCCTATTTATGTTGTTCAAAGGTTGTTGTGACTAAGTGTCCCGCATCATAAGGAGCTGAGGATTTGGGGAGGGGTTGGGGTTTCTGATGTACACAGAGCCTAGAGATGGTGAAAACGCTAGTACTTAGCTGGTGCCTGTCTGGCGGTCACTTTCCGTCCAGAAGAGATATGTGGTACTATCATGTAGATGCCGACGTCCTTTCGTCCAGTCTGCGATGATGATGATGATGATGATGAGTTGAAACAGCACGTGGGTCTATTTCTCTTCTGCCCTGAGGTGGCCACTTCATCGAACTTTGGCTCTTTGGCGACCTGGATCTGAAGAAGCTGTTAGTACGAAAAGGATTCTCGAGAG
Source organism: Sarcodon aspratus (assembly GCA_003313825.1). Lineage (NCBI taxonomy): Eukaryota > Fungi > Basidiomycota > Agaricomycetes > Thelephorales > Thelephoraceae > Sarcodon > Sarcodon aspratus. Next base: position 25,037 of record QLOR01000214.1, read on the forward strand.
AGTGCTCATCCGATGCAGTGTGCTGCACTCAGCTGGCCTTCAATATTTCAATAGTCACAACTTGTGCGGGAGATTTATCCATCTCGCATATAGTAAGGCCTAAGGCACCCGGCTCGGCCAACTCGACGTATCTCGGCCTAGTGGCATAGGCTCGTCCCCGAAGGCAAGTGAGGCCGATTTTCGTATGAGATAAACCAATGAGCGGGCTCATCCTTTCCCTCCTCAACTTGGTATGTAAGATCATACTAAACCCCCGTCTGCTGGTGAGTATATTGAACAGTCTTCAATTCATCAGTCACCGTGATCGAATTGGTAAGGACTATTCAATATGCTTGTCATACATTGGCTTCTGTATACATTCACTCGAAAACGCAGGTCAAACATCTAAATCTGATGCCTTGCTGGCTTCCAACAGAGGCTCCCATCAAACGTTAGACCATTCGATTGGTCATCGAATTCTCGTGGTGTGGGCTGCGTGGCCTCTTATCAAGTCATCTCTTGTCGTCGTCGGTTTCTTGCTGTTTTTTTTTGCTATGTTGTCAATACTGGACATCGTCGTCGTTGGGTTCTCTATCGCCCTTGGCTATGTTATACATCTGTACCTCGAGTTCCGCCGTACTGTCAGGCTGTACGAGTAGGGTCATTTCTTCATTCTGTTGTTGGTTCCTGCTCCTCACGTCTACATGTCATATATAGTGATTTCCCGGGCTTCCGCACGCTATTCAGCACTGAGAGCATCCTCGGAAACATGTTTCCGGCAATCAGTGGTATTACTGCTGGAGGAGACAGGTCCTCAACGTTTAAACATAAAGGTGTGTTCTGCGTTTCGCTGTCAATAGTAGAAAGTATTCGATTTTTTTTTTGCTGTCCCGAAGATTTTAAGCGATTTGGACAGGATGCCTACTTGACTGTACGTCGCTTTCTCTATGCCTGTCTGTTCGACTCTCTCTCTCTCTAGATCAACGCTCTGATGTGTGCGATGTGTTAGGTTTCTGCTTTTCCCTCTGGCGCATCATATTTTATCTCGGATGCTGCTGCGATCAAGGTTGCTACTTGGGATTTGAAATTGTAGTCAATTTTTGTATTAACCTCTCGCTCCCACTCAGGAAATTATCGCTTCCCGTAGCAACTTCCCCAAGTCCGTGGATAAATATGACATCCTTGCATTCTTTGGTCGAAATATCGTGGTATCTGAATTTAATGAATGGAAGCGATTCAGAAAGATCTGCGCTCCTTCGTTCAACGAGGTAGGTGGCCTACCACAAAAGTCGTGCCTGATCACGAATCTCATATAATGCCAGAAAAACTTGGAGCTTGTGTGGAATGAGACAGCGAAGAATACGCTTGAGTTGTTTGATAATATATGGGGTAACCAAGACAAAGTTGTCGTCGATCATTGTGTGAACTTTGCCACTCCGGTGAGTAACCTAGTATTGGATGATGTTCCGATATTGGTGCGGTACCTGACTCGTTTTTCTTTTCTTTTTACAAGTTGGCTACGTTTGTAATTGCTTCTGCTGGTTAGTCGTATTTGGTAGATTTTCGACGCGAAGGCTGATTTAGCGCATCCTCGTTAGGGTTTGGCCGTGACGTCTCCTGGTATGATGACAAGATCCCTCCTCCTTCAGGGCATAAGATGTCGTTCTATACTGCAATCCACGAAGTCACACACGGGCTTTTCACAAAGATTCTCACACCTGACCGACTGCTAAGATGGGCACCGTCGAAGCACCTACGGACTGTACGAGATGCTTTCGATGAACTTCATGTTAGTACGCGATGATCTTGCGGACATATCTTGAATCATCTCTAACTTTGGACACATTTTTTGGCAGCTTTATCTAGAGGAGATGATCAAGGAACGTGATCTACCGGGTAAGGGAGTCGAAAAAGCGGATTTGTTATCACGTCTTCTTGGCGTCAACGATCTCGAGAATGATCAAGACAAGCTGAATGATATTGAGGTGATTGGTGAGTGCTGTTTTTTCTTTGTGAACGGTGTTGGGGGTTGTTTACCATGCATCCAAGGTAACATATTTATTTTCCTCCTTGCTGGACACGAGGTGAGGCTTAAAATGCTTCTCTGACGATCAAACCAACGGTTTGTCGATCAAGACCACTGCACACACCTTCACCTTCGCCATGGCACTACTGGCGTTGTATCCAGATGAACAGGAACTCCTCTTCGAACATATAAAGGAAGTACTGAGCGACGGCAGGATTCCAGTGAGTTTCTCGTGTTTTATATACATTGGGAGCTTTGTATCTCAATTGCTTCCAGAGATACAAGGATATGTTGAAGCTATCTCGTGTCGTGGCGTGAGTTTTTCCTGGTTCGCGGTTCTTGCTGTTATTCATTGCGTATCCACATTGCATATACCAGAGTGCTCTATGAAACACTGAGACTGTTTCCACCGGTTCCCAATATCCCAAAGACAAGTGCAATCGACACCACTATCACAGTAAGTAATGAGGCGGGAGACAGCATAATTCTTCCCGTACCTAAGGGAACGATGTTTGTTATTCACACGCCGGGATTACACCACAATCGTTCGCCATTCCTGCTGCAATGTTGTCATTGAAAAGTTTGATTGGATTTATTTAGCTCGTTACTGGAAGGATCCGTACGCTTTCGATCCCTCCAGGTTCTTAGGAGATTGGCCCAAAGACGCATTCATAGCGTTCTCTGCTGGTGAGTTTCGCCCAAAAGAAAGATGTACAGTTGCTGACACCTTCGTATAGGTGCCAGAGCATGTCTCGGCCGAGGGTACGTGTTTGATATCCAACTCAAACTATGATTGTTCGTTCATCGTTTTTTATGATCTGATAGATTCTTCGAGGTGACTGGTGTCGCCTTCATCACTCTCCTGGTTTCGCGTTACAAGTTTGAAGTCTTGGAAGAACCGAGATTTGCGGGGGAGACTTTCGGGGAGAAGAGAGCGAGGGTAACTCACCTCCAAGAGAGATTAACAACTACGTAAGTCTACTACGGTCTCTGTTGCTATGAGAGTCCACAACTGAGTTGTTGTCGTCGACTTTCAGCCCGACCAGAGTACCCTTGGTATTTAAAAGACGGTAAATGTAGATGATTTTGGGCACTTGATACCTTGTATGTATTATACTCTGGTAGTTGCATGTAATAAGAGTAATATCATGAGAGCGCTCTCCGGACTTGTGAATTAGTGTTTCCCTAGTCGAGCAAAGTTTGAAAAACCTGATAATTGTGGGTAAGTAGAGTCGTTATAGTGGAATGTATTTCTGATGTATGTAGAGTGCCGAAAAATTGGCAAGGGCGGGCCGGGTAGGCCGCCGCAGAATTAGCCGGCGATCAACAAACAGCTGGAATAACCTGATGATGTCATGAGGGTGCTTGTTCGTTTTTTCCATGGGTCGATATCAGGTAGGGTTTCTCGTGCATACACCCACACCGTAACTGGGCGAAGCATTGCAAACTGCCATCGAGCAGCACAGGTAGACATTCCTAATAATCCAGGCAGTTTGTGCCAACTACTAGTAGCTCAGTGTGGACTGGGTTCTCGTTGGGCTTGTCTGGCATTCGTCATTCGCTCGCGGCCTGTCGTTTTTGAAGGGGCTTCGGAAGAGACAGTACCCCTCCGAGCCATGGAACTGTATGTAACCCGACTTGCTGATGCAGGAAATTTCCTCAGCTCACATCATCCGGTGACCAGTCTACTCACCTCTACGCCGAAAACATTACGTGGTTGTACCAGTTTTTTTTACGCTCGACTTTCGATTGTTACTACGGCTTTCAAACGTTCTAGTCAACCTGCGAGGATCCCAAGATGACACACGACGAAGAAGAGAAGCCGGGTCCGAATTGGATTTTTGTCTGTATGATCGCCGTATATACGGCTTTTTTTACTTCTTCATACATGACTCACTCGGAACGACTTCTGAAATGTCGTGTTGGTCGACTCTTGTGCTGGTTGTGCTTTTTTTTTTTTTTGACTTGGT
>QLOR01000216.1:9758-28659 GCA_003313825.1 Sarcodon aspratus
GCGTGACATGTGACAAGTGTAGACACCATCACGAATCACGATAACAACAAAAAGACTAAATTTACTGCCATTTGACGCGAGCTTGCTGCTTCTCTGGAACGTACGCCCCGCTGGCAAACCCCCAATACGCGGAGGTGAGGATGGGTTTGCCCAAGTGGTCGATGCCCGTCCACCCTGAGCAGCAGATGCGAGCACGTGTTTCTCGATCACCCACGTGGCCGCTCTTGGCAAACCTATTAGACTCAGGTCGAGTGGGGATGAACTGCTTCCTGTACAGTACTTGACCATCCACGGGCACTCACCACAAAGCCGATACCTCTTCTTCTCGCTATGTTGCCTACCCAGATCAAACAACACTCTGTCGACCTCGTTCTCCAATATATTTCTCCTCCGAACGACCTTCATCCTCTTCCTCCCTACCTCATTTCAAAATCGCTGTTGCAACGCCATCACTTCCTCGAAATACCCCCTGATAATCACAGAGACTACCTCTGCTGGCCTTCCAACGTCCAGTCTGAAGTAATTGATATCCTCGAGTCCAGATCTACCGATGAATCCCCCTCCCTATACCAATATCGGTACTCTTTTGACGGTGATTTTTGCTATGCTCATGTCGACATCACACCAGACCGCGATAATGGCCTCAGGGTCATCTTTCAATGGGATGATCCAGACGAGGTCTGGAAGTTTCATGATTTAAATTTGATGCCGTTCCCTCCGGGTGCAACGGATTCGCCCCACACTGTCTCCGATTTCATCGCAGACGACAAAACAATAGATCAGACGCCGCCCCTTATCATCAGTTCAGACTCCTCCACTACCGAAAACGACGACGACGCCTACTGGGACGCTTACGGTGCCGATGACGGGCTAAGTAGCGCTGCACATAATTTTGCACTTGACAAGGAATCCAATACGGAAGATGCCTATTGGGCACAATATTCCTCTGTTCATGGTATGTCCTAGTCCTGCTAATCTTCTTCTCCCTTGATGCGTACATGTCGCTTGGATCATACAGGCTCCGCGGATTCAACGGTGCCTTCACCGTTGCCCACAAATAGACGTCAGCCAATATACCCAGTTGAGGATGTGAACCCCAACGACCCCAATGCCCCAGGCAACAATATGGTTATTATCCCAACGTCTACATTCCATCCTGGCCGCCAGCCATCACCAAGTGTTCTCGCCCACCTCTTAACTTCCTTATCTCCCCGTGAGCCAACGTTCACTTCTCCAATATTGGGCACATCCTCAAAGCATTCGCCTGTCGATGAGGACACATCAAACATAATGGCGATGCGGAGAAGAAGCCATGAAGGGGGAATACACAGGCTGAGACAGCCTCGACCCATGTCGTTGACCGGTTTGACTACGTTTATCCAGAATAGTAATAACAGCCCACTGGTATCGCAAGCTGATGACGGAGAGATTACATTGAAGGAGGTTATTCGAGGCGTGTATAGGTTGTGGAAGATGCAGGGAAATCATGAGGACGACAAGGAGCGGTTTCTGCGAACCGTGCATGAGGCGATCGAGTGAATATTTATGATTTTCGTTCTTTTTTTCCGTATCATTTGGGTGATCATATATGCATATGGCAACAGCTGTATCGATTAGTTGTGTAATGCGATTATTTATGCAATCTTGTTAGTTTATTCCATTTTCATATCAGTCTAAAGTGGAACACCAAAGCCGCGGAGTTTGATCTCTAATTTATCTTCCTTCGACAGCGCTACCAGTGAGGGCAAATTCCAACCTTAGTACAAAGGACATTGTACAAAGATGCTTTGAAAGTGTATACTCTTTGTTCACAGCTTTTAATCATGAGATCTATCCTGTTCTTTGTGAGTTAGGTCAAGACCGGAACCATTTTGCATTTGATGTCATTGTTTCGCTGCGAACTAACCAAGACTTTGGCTTTTTCCAATTCAGGACCGGAACAGCAACTAAAATTTATGCACGTTTGAGCATAGAACAACAGCTTTACTAAAAAATCTGACACTTTCATGGATGTTTATTTGTTGTTTTGAGCCTCAAGATTGTTAAATGCCTCCCGTGCTAGCGCTCAATCCACTCGTAGTACATAAACATTGCTTTTCAGTCTGAACGAGAACACCATTGCTTCGTAAACCAGTCAATTGCATCTGGAGGATACAAAATAAAATAACAAATATAAATAAATCCCTTTCAACTCGTAACAGAAATATATAGGTCGTGATCGTCACAATCATCAAGTTTAATTCATCCCGGGTCATGAGACTGAACCATGCAACCTATCAAACCGAATTTTATCGTCTTCAAGGGAAGGCAGTGCCTCGAACGGTCTTGATCCATTGAGGTGTGGCGTTGGGGAACTGAAAAAAATAAAACTTTAATCCGGAGTTGTGAAATTCGAAAAAACAAGGTCTCTCACCTGCCAGGACATGATACCAGCATCTGACAAAGACGAGTAAAGTTAGCAAATCATGAACGAAAGGACGCAAAGGCAATGAGAGACTGACTCCATCCTTTGCTCTTGGCCTGGCTGACACAGGTGGCAAGGGTCCCAGGGTCAATGAAACCGTTGCTAGCATCTGCAGTCGTAGCAGGCTTTCCGATCACAAGTTTGTTCACACTCGAAGTGATGCTCTTGGAAATCTCGAACAAGGCAGAGTTAGGGAAGGTACCGCCAGAAGTGTTGAGCAAGTTGTCACAGGTCGTGTACTCAGTTACACCCTCTGCATAACATGTTAGCTAGCTCACGGAAATCCGTCCACAGAGACTCACGGTTGTAGAACTGGAAAGTGGAGGTTATGAGAGACAGAAAACGCATTGAAGGTGACATGTCGTACCTGAATGTTGTACCAATCAATAGAAGAGCCTACTTGTTTATCGATGGCGACATATCCACCGTTAGGGAAGCTATTATCGAACCTAATTGCAAATCATCAGGATTCTCTGCCAAATTGTCACATGGAAATGATATACCAAGGAGCAAGGGCTGGAGTAATCGATCAGAATCACCCCAACTGTATAAGAGAAGGATGGAACGACGTACGAGCGTGAGTGATGATGAATTGGCCTTGTGGAAGCTCAGATCGAAGGACTTGAGTGAACGTAATGAGCCAGGCTGGACCTGTTCCGATGTTCATGGCGGTCAAATCCTCGTAATCGACATCGATACCATCCAAGTTGTACTCTGCATGGAAATAAGCGTGTGAAATGTGATGAGTACTACTCAATACATACTCTTTACGAAAGCAGCAGCAGCCTGAGCGGTTGCTGTGGGATCCCTCTGGCCACTCGTGGGAAGATCTGTTGAACCGAATGCAGAAACGACGAGTGAGATTCCTGCCGCGGCATAATCAGCCTTGATGGAAGCCCGTTGAGCGTCAGTCAATGTAGTCCATTGCAAAGCATTGTCAGCAGGACCAGAGCTCAGCCAGAATGAAAGAGCACTTGATAAAAGAAAGGTCAGGTCACAACGAAGGGCAGGAGGATAACAAATGCTCACAAGACATTCCATCCTGCGATTTCGGCAGCAGCGGGAGCTCCGTTAGAATTGAACCGGTCGCTAGAAGTTACGTCGGTAAGAACAAACTTTACAGATTATTAAGGAGAAATTGTAACAATGCACCCATAGACCACAAAACGGGGACCAGTAATTGCGGAAAGTATAGAACTGTTGCCAGCTTTGATTTCTTGGACAGAAGGAAGAGGAGAAGCACTCGTGGTGCAAATCAAGGCAAGAACAGATAGTGCAGTAGCCAAACGAGAAAACGTAGACATGAACATCTTGAGGATCGTGAAGAGACGAGGAAAGCTAAATACGCCGGACGAGGAAAGGGATGGACCTTTTTTTTTGTAGTATTAAACCTAGCTTGAAGCCCGTATTTATACAATCCTAGAGCATTCACTTCCCGCTCGGAGCATGAGGGGATAATTGGAAGGACGCATAGTCCGCATGGTTCGCTATGCACGCCCAGTACTGTCGAGAAAGCCAAGAAAAGATGTACATCCGTCCTGGATCCGTCTCAATGCAAGATAGTTTGCCGAGACACAAATAAACGTGCCCGAATTGCCCAACGCACCCAAGAAGGACTCCACTCATTGCTGGTAAAACCATGTGAACCCATTCAAAAGGGTGTCGGTGGAGTTAGGCGCGTGTTCATAGATCACCGTCGACTAGCGTTCAGCGTTGGCTGACCAAATTTCGTATGGGTAAGCAGATCAACGACGTACACTGTGTGTACTCAGCACTGGAAGAACGTGATCACATTCAAGTTCCTGGGGCATCCTACGAAGGACTGTTGACAACGCAAAGGTATTCTGCAGGCAATTCGTGTTAGCTATAGGCCAAAAGCTAAGAGTCATACCATTGGTATGTACGAAAAGAATGTGATTCGGCGAGAGCCTTCACGCAGTTGTGGAGCCCTCAAACGAGAGGGTGACACTGGACATGTCACTAGTTTTGGATCTTAGTACAAAATGTCCCATGTGTGCGCACAGATATTTGGACGGACGTCGGCCTAGTAACGAGACTGTTAATCGTGATAGTTTCGCAAAGTGAAGTGATGTGAGGAGGCAATTGTCATCATGATAAAAGTTCGGAGGCGCGCCGGCAGCACAGCCTCTCCTTCATCTCAACTGCCTTCCTTTCCTGCTATCTCGCCACTGTAAAACACTTACGTCTGAGTCGAGAGTGGATTCGTGTTATGACTTTACTGGTCTGGAAGATCAACGCCGTTCTAGTACTGACTCCAGCCTGGACTTGCTAGTGAAAGCTGAATGACGACTCGGATATCAACTTGGTCTCTGCCATGTGACATTGACTCGGCAAAATAAACTTTTGTTTTTCGTGCTGGCCCGGTTCTTCCATGCGTATTTACCCCCGACGATGAAATATCAATGCCTAACTCCTACAACGATCATGGGTGTCCAATTCCGTTCATCATTTACAGGCGATATCAAGGAAAACCAAGAGGGAGTATACGGTGCCCAAGCACCCGCTTTGCGGATTTTTCTATATACTGTAGAGTCACGAACAACTCATAACCTCACCTTTCAACGTACCAATCCACATGCAGATCAGTCTTCCTCTCAGATTACAGAGTAGAAGGTACTCCTGATTCCCGATTGGCATGACTCCGGATTGATGATGTTTATATTTCATCAGTCGGAATTCTCCTTTCCATCCACAGAATCTTCCTCTTGGCTACCTGATTCCATTTCGTCTTCGTCCTCGTGCTCCGACGACGAGTTCTCATCGTCGTCAACACGTACCGGGAGTGGTGGCTGGCCATCTTGACGCTAGACAGAATGGCGTCAGCTTACGCTCATATGGATGAATACTGGGACTTTACACCGACCTTGAAGACAAATTTACAAACCAAATATCCTTGCTTATTTAGACCAGGTTCCATCCAAGCCTTTTGAAACTGTTACTTCATACATGATCCTGGAAGAATCTGTTTACTCACCTTCTCGACAGTATAAAGGCCGTCATACCGATATCTACCACCAAGTTCTGAACAATGCTCTAAATGACTCCAAGGAGCATACTCACCCTTCGAATGGTGCATATTTAGATTTTAGTTTGAAACCCCGGATCACACGGATTGGACGACCTGTCTCCGAGGACACCTGTAATATCACACATGCATGTGAGATTTCATCTATTTATAGGAGAAAACTCATTCACCTTGAGCGCCATGTTAAAGCTATTTTCGAAAGATTGATCTGAGCTTTGCGGTGCAGTTCGCAACTGGGAAAACATTAACACTGAATGCGTGCAACAGTTCGGGAACGTACATTCTTGGGCGCATTTTTTGTCCCTTTCAGATCCCGGCCACCTGTAAACGAAACGGTTTGAAATATGATTCCTCATGGTGCACGAGCACGAACCAGAGCCAGTATATGTGCTAATGGACGTTAGTCGTAAATTCAGGTGACTCAGCGCGTAACTTACAAACCGTATCCAAGGTCTACATCATCTTCGTAACCTCCCGAAAGACACACCGAGTACGCTCCTTTCGCCGAACCTGAAATACCAGCGACCCAAGGACTGATGAAATTCTAAGTCACCTTGAAGCAAAGAAATCATGGCATAAATGGCTTACGCGTGAATTGCATCTTTACTACATGCTTCTCTATTTCCAACACAATAAGATTTCTTGCATCCAAACACGAGGGAGAAAAACAAGCGAACCGAGTCTCCCAACAAGTCCCAACAGGAACCCCGGGTATATGTCCAAACCGTTTCCTGCATAGAACCAAGACATCGCCGTCGGTGATCGAACGAGGACGAACGACGCGTCACTCACGGATCATGCACTCGTTTATCAACGCTTCTCATCTTAGTCTCGACAATACTTACTACCCCTCGCGCCTTGTGGGGCCTAGACCCACGCTGGCCCCCTCCATTCACCGCTGTGTCCGTCGACATGCCCGCAATCCTCCCACTGCGACGCGGTCCCTCCGTCTTATTAGAGCTACGAGTCTGGTCCTCATCACTCTTAGAAACCTTGGCCGGAGTTTCGTCCTCACTCTCGTCCGACGGTGGTGTTTTGCGCTTTCGAGGCTGAGCTTGTGTCACTGCCTTCCGTTTGGCCTTGGGCTCGAAGAACGGTTTGTCGAGGCCCAATGACTCGAGAAGCTTTTTGTTGGTTTGGATTCTGGCTTCACGTTGTCTCTCTTGAGGCGTCATTCTGATACAAGGGTGTGAGTGCAATGCAAGCAGAAGAGACACGGAGACAAATCGTTGATCACAATGGGCGTCCTCGGAGGCTATTCACATTCACGTTACGTGATTCACGTGATGCTGTCACAAAGCGCGATTCATCAAACCACCCTGGTCCCGACGCGTTGCTCTACTACCTGAACGTGAACGTTGAACGTTGAACTCCAACATAGGCTACAAGCTCTACGCATAAATTCAAGCAGTAGCACGGCATAATCTCACTTGTTTTCATGATGTTTGCTCACTACGACAGGTGAACCCAGATCTGTTTTGTAATTTATTTTCGTTATCCTGTCAAACACAAATGTAGCTACCCAAGTGAAGCCCGAATTTTGAACATAAAAAAAGGGAATCGTGGTGGTTTCAAACCCTATGCCAACAAAACCCGTAATATTTCTGTGATCTTGCCAAAAAAAAAACTGAAGATAAGGTTTGCTCTCGCTCTCTCTCTCTCGGGAGAGGGGAGTTTCAAGTTGTTATGTAGTGGGTAATAAAAGACTTTGCACAGACTCCGTTTCGGAGAAGTTTGTTGATGAATGCGACATGTAGTCCTCGGAAGCACTATCCTTGCTGAGATAGGAGATGTGACCTTTTTGAGGGCGTGGATTGTTTACAGGGGGATGCATATTTTCTGTTTCACAAGGATCATCAGCCATCTGTATGAAGGAACCAGAAAACCATGTAAAACGTGCTTGCGATGTATTTGCACCTCCCCTGCTTTGCGAATTGGCATTTGGATCCTCTGGGGCAAACATGTCCCATGACGCAGTCGTCGCCACGAATGCACATACCTCCAGATGATCAAAAAAATTTTGAGAAAACGCATCATTGGCTATTTAGCATACAGAACGTTACCTTTGTTCGCCATTGGACATGGCCATTTCTTAGCGTTTCTGCGGAGTTCAAGGAGTTCATCTGGAGAAAGAATATAGCTATGGCTATAATGGCAGTTCACCCCTTGTCTGCATTCAGCCAGGTAGAAGAAATTGCACGGAGGCGGTTTCTCTAACACGACGTCAGCATATAGAGCCACCTGAAACCGTGGATGCACAAACGTTTATGAAGGGGCTATCATGATAGATGGTCAGAAGTTTGAAAAAAAAACACGCTCGGAGTGCCAATATAAAGCCAGACTGACCTGAGACGGATCGATGTTTCGGCTCTGTTTTGTTGGACTCAGACTAATTGGGGAAGGCGTAGACGCCGGGGGCGTAACCTGTCTTGCCAAGAGTCTCTCAAAGTCTTGAGGTTGTATAGGATTCGAAGGTCCGGCGATAAATGTTGTGAGTGTCACCGGCTTCCGACTGAACGGATTAGCCTGCATTTTGTGAGTCATAAAAACACCTTCGATTTCAATGTCTGGAATGTTGAGGTTTCGCAATTCGTATGCGATTTGTTTGTATCCCCGAAGAAGGATGACCTTGTGCAGAAGACCCTCCGTTTGGAGAAAATTCAATGTGGACGCGTAACCATTATCGTGTCCTATACACACAACAGACAAACAAGGGTTATGGTCACCCTTTGTGCGAGAACTGGAGGCACCTGTGAGAGACACACACCTCCGCCGAAGAACACTTTCACAATCTGAGGAAAACGGGTAAAGACGCGTAGGCACTCTACAATATAATAATATACATAGTACAACAGCACGAAACCTTGGCAATAACAACACCACACACCTTTCAATTTTGCATCTGCAGCTTCCTTGATGGACCCAACGTCCACGACAGAAAACAATGGAGAGGATTGGTTGAATCCCGCAATGAACGCAACATAGTGTTCGAGCGTGCATATCCCATTCCTAATAAACGTGTCCAACAATCCCGAAAGGTTGCAATACACAGTGAGCCAGATATGTGTACGTCCAACTAAGCTGTTGTCGGTGCCTTGAATATGGTCTACGATGCCTTTCGTGAGCATCGCAGCTGCTTGTCTCCCACCAACGTTTCCGAGAGCAATTAGCTCCGGATGGAAGATGTTCCCGTCTCCGTCGATTAGACATAGTATTAGTAGATTATCGTCCTGATACAGAAGCGATTTCAGTATAAAACAAAACACCATGACGCCATAGAAAATTCTTACTACGTACAATATTTCTTTGTAGGAGCGAAACAGACTTGGTCAGTTTCTTTTTGTCATTATCAGCTTCCTTCAGAGCTAGGGGCAAGAACAAATAATAAGCTATCAAGTCCGGGTTCACAGCCTTTTGACAATGCCTCCATACTTACCAGTTTTCCAAACATTCAATTCTCGTTCCAATTCCTCATTCCGAGCTTCTAGCTCTGTATTCCTCGATATCGTGTTTCGGAATAGTTCGGATTGTCGTGCGAGAAGGTCATCCCTGAAATTGCAGTAGACAGCGGGGTCAGCGCACCGTGGAGTGTATAGAGAAGCTTGTTGGCTGCGGCGAATGCCAAGAACAATACCAGATTTTTAGTTGTTCCTCTTTGCTGTCTTGCGTGAACGAGTCCTCCATGGACCGTCGTCATTCCACGGTATACGTGGTAGATATATGAACTTTTATGTAGCGAACCAAGAAACTATGTGTAAGAAAGTTGTAAGAAAGATTGTAAGAACGTATGCAGTGAGGCGCGCGCACGACAGCGCCTTTGAGGTTTGCATGCATCACCACGGTTTCAACAAATAATAACCATTTTCGAATACTGAAACACTAAGCAAAGACAAGGTAAATCGACAACCAATAAGTCCATCATGTGCAATACGTTTCTATCCAAACCCAACCTCACTGCAAAAGAATGGCTTATTTGATTCGTTTGAGCTGTATGAGGAGATTTGGTTAACGATGATTGAGACCAACCTCAGGAAAGAAAAAAACTCACCTTCTCAGTGTTTTTGAACATCTGTTGGTCGGCGGAATCAGCCTTGTCATAGATCCTGTCAATTCTTGTCTTCTGATTCTCGAGTTCCTGACCCATAGAAGTTCCGAGTGCCTTAAGCCTTTTCGTCATGTCGGAGATCTCATCCAAATTATCCTCCATTTCATTTTCCATCTCATCATCAGAAGCAGTGGCGTCAAACTGAAACCTCTGCCTCTGTGCCTTTCTCGCAGCCAGCTGCGCCTCTGATTTGAATCGACCACCACCAGGAGCACCGCCTATGCCTTCTTCATCATCCTTACCATAAGTCATAGCCTTGCCTAAGCGGTTCTGGGTATCACGAATATCACGCATACCTCTCTCTCGTTCTTCCCTCTCTTCTTCATACCGCGCCTGGATCTTCATCTCATGAGCGGATCTTTTTGCATCTTTATTAAAAGTGATGGCAGGTCGGAAGATCGAGCGATTAAGCTTCTTGAGCTCGTCAGTGTTATCTTCTGCGCGATGTGAATGAGCCTTTGTGATATCAAGATGACGCTCCGTATTAGCCAACTTTTCTACAGAAAAACCAAGATGAGCATCATTAAAACGCATAAATGCAGTAGAAATGAGCGAACCGGATTGATCACCAAGCTTCAACAGAGTTCCACGGGCGGTTTCCTCAGCTTCACGAGCCAATCTCAGAGCATTTCTTGTAGAGTTGACACTCTCCTGCTTAGTGGTTCTTATCTGTTGTTTGATGCCTTCTACATCCTCCTCTTGCTCTTCACCGGGAGCAGGCTCCGCTCTGTAATCTCTGCCATCGTTGGAGGGGCGATCGCTGAACCTGTTTATACGGGAATTCTCAGGATTGTATCCTGACAAGAGTTCTTGACGATCGCGGTTAAAGTCGTCTCGGCCACGACTAAGAGATCCGCCACCACTGCCGTTGAGCGTTGGCGGATAACCTTGGTTGCTCGATGGGGAATTGGTGCCATAAAGATCGCCGTCCCTACTGGGCACATAGGTCGCAGGAGTAGTTCGGTAATTAGATCTTGTCGGTTCAGGAGGAGGAGGTTTGTATTCTTGCACAGGGGGGATTAAATTCTTCTCTTTACGCTTGAAGAAAGACATGGTATCAAGGAGAGTTGTGAGAAGGGAACACCGCTCGAACTTTGCAACGGCCTATTTAGTTCCACGTGACACGCTACCTCCCTTGCGATTTTTTGAGCTCCGAGCGGGCCAGGTTGCGTGACTGCGAGCGAAAGACAATTCAAATTATATCTAGCTTATCTGGGCATTTAACCAGTTTTATTTGCTTGCCGTTTCAATTTTCCTGCTGATCTTTTCAATCCTTGACTTGAGATTCCCGAATTCCTGACCAGTAGCAATGCATATTTCAAGAGCCTCTCAATAGCTCCGCCAAACTATCATCTAATCCATTTTACATCTCGTCGTTGGATGAAGACCGGAATAACATTTAATTCAAGTGTAGAAAGTGAGCAAGACGAAACTTGAAGAACCTCGTTGATCACCAAGGTTCTCCAGAGCGAGCCCTTTCTTGGGCCGCCCTCGCCCAACTGATCTCAAAGCGTTTCTGATGGGGTTGAAGCGCCTGATTAATACCAGTTAGCCGTTACTAGAGTCCCTCTACACCGAATCCTTTTACTCTTCACCAGAAGAGGCTCTGCTCCAGTCTCACCGTGACTGTCACCGCTGGAGGGGCGATGGGCGATTGATGACCGGTGACCCTGCTAACGAGAGGGTGGCTCTCAGGACTGTATCCGTCAATGGCAACAGTGGTTGTCTCGGTTGCGATTATGGGAGCGACCTCAGTGTCGTTGTGCCCTTAGATTGAAATTATCGACTAGGCTTTATAGACACAACAGGAGGCTGAGATGATTTCCTTCATCTGCCAGTACTTAGCTCAATGATTCCCAATCCCTTCAGTTCGGACTCGAACCTTGACGGCGCTCATTGGGGACAATAGCGAAGATACGCTATCACCAGCTTGGATATCCCCCATTGGATCTGAGTGCTGATGGACAGACAGAAGGCAATTCAATGACGCATGGCCAGCCGCCTCTCTAACGCAGTCCAAAACGACACTTATGCTGGGACGTCTGTCTTGGTTCGCGTCCCAGCATGCCTGGACTATCTCCCAAATAGTGTCAGACAATCCAAGGCGCAGGCTATTTCGCGGCCGTGCCGGCCTAACACCTTGCACTGTATTCGTAGAACGATCTGCGAATGGCACAGATCTCGCTCGTAAAAACCTAGGAGAAGGCATCAGTCAGTTGATTGGAGCCCAGGGTAATTGATAATCACCTCGATGACGAGCATAGCCAAACCGTAGGTGTCGCTCGAAAATGTTGCGCGATTTGATTCACCATCCTCAGCGAGAAGCAATTCTGGTACCATCCACCTGACCGTTCCATGAGGGTTTGATGCAGTCACAGATTCGTTAAATGTCGCTTTGGCGACACCTCGCCAAAATCACAAAGGCGAGCTCGGCTGGCATTGTCAATTAGAATGCTGTCCTATGGTCAGCGACGTTCAGTTCAACAGCAGTGGGGACGGACCTCTTTCATACCACCATATACAATATTAAGATAATGTCAATAACTGAGCCCGCTGGCGACGTGGACGAGGTTAACGTAATTGAATCTATCAAATAAACTCTGAAATTAAAATATCACGCAACTCACAATCTCAAGACGATTCGCCTCTGGATTTTCAAGCACGTATTTTTTAACATGTCCTCCAGGCATCCACTCCGAAACCAAACTCGGGGAAGATATCATTATAAACACCATAGAAATGCACGATATTTGGGTGAGACAATTGCATCCATGTGACAGCCTCTCTGCAAAGGTTCTAGTCAAACATCGATTAATAAAGACGCAAGCGTTCGAGTTTAAATTTCATGCTTACCTTTCTAGCAATATCTGAATCTGTAGCACGATATACCCGCATGACCTTGATTGCAACCAATTGATTGCTGTATGTTCCCTTCCACACGTGGCCGAAACCACCCTGAGCGAAAGGCAAATCACAAAGCTTCGTAAGTCCATCAGTTATGATATATGACGATGGGAGCAATCCAGTGATGCCGCATAATTTCCTGAGGACCGGGAAGCCTTTTCACATAATTCGGCATTCGCATGGAGAGAGCTCATTGCCTACGCCGCTATGATATCAAGTATTCAACATGAAGCACTTGCAACAACATACCTGATTAATGCTCTCAATAATCTTTTGAGCATCCTGACCTCGCGAACGGTAGAGCGTATGTCTTTCGAAGGTCAACACACGAAGAAGTTCTTCAATAGTTTCCTTCGAAGTGGGATTGAAGCTCACAAGGTAGTATCGAGAAAACTCCTTGTAAGCATTTCTCAAATGCTCCAGAATAGAAACTATCGTCGGACGTTTTTCTGGTTCTTTGCCAGCATTGCTGAGTCATCTCCCACAGATCGTCGGATAATCCAAGTGGTCTGTAGTCTTTGGCCGCGTTGAACATCACTGCTTCCTTGCGCATCTTTTGGAACGGCAACTCTCCTGTAAAAATCTACAAAAAAATCAGGGATCGGAAAAGCTTCAGAATCTAGAAAAAGGTACGTCCATGACAATCATGCTCTTGAAAGCGTAGATGTCACTTGCCTTCGATGGACGGACGTTGAACTCGTGACCGGCATCTCCAGTATCGTATAACTCGGGAGCCGTCCATCGAGCCGTCCCGCAAGACCATTCCGCAGAAGTAGAGACGTTCAACGTCACCGCAAGTGACGCAAATCCAAAATCACAAAGGCGAGCAGAACCATACACATTTTCGTATCACCTCGTGTTATTTTCGCCAAAATTCCAAAATTCTAGCGCTTCATAACAGAAGATAAAGACGGTGAGCAAAGCCCTTCCAACCGCTATTTCACGAAAGTATCGAATCCTAGTCGAACTTCCCTATAACTATGATATCAAAGTAGACATCAATCAACAGAAGCCGCTAGACAAGCCTAGCCAGTAGAATTTTGAGCAAGAAAAAATCGCCCATCCAATTTCAGCTTCCAATCAGAACAGATGAATGAAAAAGAACGAACGCTTCGAGACCCAGAGTGGTGCCCAAATGTTTGGCCCGATGTATGTGATGACAGACCGACTCTCTCGTTTGTTTCATCAACCGGGTCGACTCAAAATTGTCACTTCTTTCCTTGCTAGATAATCGGAATCAGGCAGCAGACAATACAAAGCGATTGCATGCCTTGTAATCAATCTGATTAAACGCAATGAATTTACAACGTAGACCACCTATACTTACCAGCTGGAAACGGATCTGTCTGCAAATTCAGGCCATACATATTGTCGTCGACTTTCTGTGTCTGAGGTTTCCCTGAAGTCCACGATGCATACAGATATGGGGTCATAGTGTTCCTCCACACCCAGCTCGCGAAAAAAAAGCCCACATGTCCAGACGTGAAGCGAGGTCGTATAGTCAGTCTGACAGTCGTTTCTAGGGCTCAAAGTGCTCATGGGTCTGTATGAAATCAGACACAACGAATAACAGGCAGGACGAAGAACAGGAAAACCAAAGCCTATCACCAGACTCAGGCTCTTTGCAAAGGGACAGTCTCTTACGCAACAAAAAGCCAATTGGTGATGGAAACAAAAGTCTCAGACCACGAGAAAACTCTGTTCTGCATCTTTCTCACAAGACGCGACCAAAATTTCAAAAGCGTCATGTATAGTAAAGAAGAAACGACGACGACGAACCAGAGAGACACAGAAAATCCAGTTGTCATCTACCCTCGAGCACGGATAACAATCACACGTAAGTCTTTTTTAGTCTACCCACAATATACTCTTCAGTTTTAACGGGCGGATACTTTATGGGTATATCAGGTCCGTGGCATTCTGGCAAACAAGCGATCTCAGCATCAAAATTCAGGTTGCAGAAAAAGGCGATGCTCTGTCACTTTGGCGTCATACCATCGCGTTGTGAGGGCGGTGCGACGACGCGGTGGAATGTTGAGCGGAAAACATCATTGCTCCACCGAGCAGAAGGTCTCTGAAGTAAGTTTTCTGGTTAGATTGTCGCTCTTTATTCAAGGATAGAAACAGAACGCACCCAGCATTCACTACAGTGGTGCCTGGCTACAACTAAACAGTTAAACCTTGAAATATTTGCACATTGGAAGTGAACGTACTATTGGGGGAGCAGGGCGGAAGTCTTTCGAGATTGGATTCTGTACTAGCAAGCCTCCGACCTAAACAAACATCGTCACAGATGTTTGTCTTTGTCACAGTAAGATGACGGGCTTACAGAATCCTGGAAACGTAACGTCAGAGTACCATAATCTGGGTGGAAGAACGCGTGAATAACATAAAATAGCAGTAGGCCAAATAGGAACGAACCGTATGTGCACAAGCACGAGCCTGACATCTTTATTCAATGTTTCCGCATTGATAGGCGGATATGACAAAGTCGAAGGTTGTGATCCTCAGCATTGATCTTATCGTCGAAGTAAGTTTCCTCCACTGGCAGCCCTAGTCCAAGAGCAATTGATCGCATCACTTGCACATGCAGTTCATGACAATCCTAATAAAATAATCATGGAATCATTTGCCCAGGTAAATGTCAATAGGAAGCACACTCGCCTGGAAGAAGTTCAAAAAGAAGGCTTTGAACCTAGGAGCATCGGCTTCATTGGGCCACGTATTCTTCCATTGGCTGTCCCAGTCCCTCCAATCTCCATAGACTCTTTACAATCCGGCGCGGCATAGTACGCAACTTGAAGATCTCCGCCGCATCCTCGACGTTCGTCACGCGCTCGCAGCTAATCTGGATGTACCCTCAGGCTCTATTCGAACGAGGGTCTTCCCATGCGGGCTGAGACTGTACATAGAAGCGTCAATCATCCACTATTCCTGAAACATAAGAATGCACGGTTATCTCTTACTTTGGTATATAGAGGCAAGTTGGAAACTCTTCACTCTGGGTTCAAGTTAGTGCGACACTCATAGAATAGGGTATGAGATATGCAGACCTTTTGGAATGCCTGTTTGACAACTTTGTCCTGTATTCCATGTCCGCCTAGATAAACAATTCGGAAGCCCTTAACGATTTGGAGAGCTATATCTCTCAGAGTCTCTCCTGTAGTAGATTGCGACTGTGCACGGGTGTTTGTGAAATCTTTTATTGTGATACCTGATGTATCTGGTTGAGTCGCAAGTGCTCGAAGATCTTGGATGGTACTTTGACGAGCGGGAGATCTTGCAGAGGGGAAGCGTGGAGAAGCAGGAGATAGAATGCGGTGGGAAGAGATTGGCAAGCATGTCAGGGACTTGTTCAAATTGCGTGATAGGCTCAATCAGCTGCCAACGAGTGAGGATTATCACAAGTCAAGTTTTCGTTATCACAAGCTAATCAAGACGCTATATTAACCTGCTGCCAGTAGTTGGAGCCTTGCTCAATCCTCCCCTTGCCTCTCGTGACATCACGTCGCTACCATTGTCGGAAACTGCTTTCACCTCTCGCAAAGCCGACGACGCCGTGTCTGCACCATCGTCAACAACTGCCGCACGCACTCGAGCACTGTTGTCGGGCAACTGCCCTGCACACTCAAACCCCCCTGCCTCACGATTCGCGAAGCTGTGTCTGCACTGTCGTTGGCAACTGCCACACGCACTCCAACCTTCCCTTGCCTCTTGTGAATCTGCGTCTGCACTGTCGTCATCAACTGTCACGTGCACTTAAACCTCCCCTTGTCTCGCAGCCTCTCGTGAAGCCGCATCTGCACGCACTGTGTTAAATACTACATTTGCCACACATTTGTCGGCCCCTCCCTCCAAGCTAGCATTCCAAGATGCCCCCATCAACCCCCTCACACCAGCATTCTATATTTAACCTGCGTGCGCACTCAACCCCCTCACGCCAGCATTCTATATTCAATCTGCGTGCTCACTCAACCCCCTCACGCCAGCATTCTATATTCAATCTGCATGCTCACTCAACCCCCTCACACCAGCATTCTATATTCAACCTGCGTGCTCACTCAACATTTCTCTCCAGCCTGAGTATGCCACAAATCCCCCATCGAGCAGCAACTGTCAGTACCAACACTGCTACTTCAAGGGACCCACCAGCTTTCGCAAAACCTACACAGGTGTTTGATGCTGCATTTCAAATGGATTTCCTGCCCAATATCACAAAGGACCCCCATTTCACCCAACTCGTTGTCACTGTAGACTCTCTCCGCTTCCGTTTGATGCAAGACAAGACTCTTCGTGAGCCACTTTTACACATTCTCCAGTCATTGTATCAGTCAGAAGATACAAAAGAAATGATACAACGCCTACGCCCCAAACTTCCCACACATAACGACATCATTTTATTTGTTGACCAGTTCTGGCCTGACATCCATCTAGTGCAACCTCAGACTCTTGATGATTCTTTGGACAAGCCCAACATAGGAGAGAGCAGTTGGGATGGAGTTTGGGGTTTCACATACTGTGGTGTCAATGCTGTCCCCAATGAAAATGTTCAAATTATTCAGCCACTGGTTGAACAATGGATAAATCCTGTAAGTTCTCTTATTTGCTGACAGTGCTGTATTAACTAGCAAACTATCTATAGGAAAAACGCTCTGAACTGCCAAAAACACTTGCAACAGCTGCTCTTTGTTGGTTTACCCTTTCAGTCATTGCCCATGAAGCTGTACATCGCCTTGTTGTGTGGTGGAGTAAGGGGGAGCGTGGCACTCCTGAAATCAATGGAATTGCAAATGAGTCTGGCAGCTATGTGGAGAGGGCCTGGTATGGAGGTATCACAGTGGCAGAGTTTCCAAAGGATAAGAAGGGTGTATTTAGTGAGATGATTTCTGTTGGTGTTCAGATTGGAGATTCATATTACCCTATTGGTATGCATTTCACATCAATATTGTTGGAAGTCATGCTGATTGTTGGCTCCCTCTTACAGACCGGACAATGGCAAATAGGCTACTGCACATGGACACAAGTCAAGGTCTCCCAATGCTTCAGCTTCAGAATACAGCCCCTTCCTCTAATCCAGGTACCATACGTGTCAAATCAGAAGATGCTCGTAACTTCACATCTCAGGCTACTGGGACAAGCAGCACTGCCAAGCCACAGGTGGAGAATGTGACATGGCGGCACTTGCAGAATGACAAGATCCCATATGAAGATAGGTTTAAGTACTATTAGGATGTTCCTTATCATTGAGAATGAATAATTTGTAATTTGTATCATGGTTTAAACAATTGGTAACATAACTTGCAGTGGTGTTTGAGAGAGAGTAAGACTTGATACAATGTGTCTGCTACTGTAATTCCAAATTCTTGTACCACTTTGTGTAGTGAGGTCAATGTAATCCCAAGGATCACAACCACCTTACATAATCATGTTATATACTATGAACGCGTCATCGGGTTGCTCTTCACTTCTTACTTATGAGCAACCAGGGTTTTTATCTGTCTGATTGTTTGAGTGTCCACTCTTACCGAGTGTTCCACTTTTTTTTTGACTCACAGAAACTCTTTTTTCATCACGACACCTCACACCCGCTCACAGGCAAAGGCCGCTCTCCCCTCCCTCACCAAGGTGGATCAAGTTGGGCCTGCGTCTCCTTCTGTCCTTACGGCGGAGATCGATACCTTTTCTTCCCCATTATCTTCGTTATCATCGTCGTTGTCTTCTCTGGCTGTTGAGGCAGGTTCCCAGCTCACGTCAGTTGTTCGCCGCTCTCTTGCCTTGCGCAAGCTCCCAGTCACTGCCCCCGCTCCCGCACCTGTTGCTACGCCTGGTTCATATCCAGCTCCTGCCTCTCCTGGTCAAATTCCAGGTCCTGCCTTTCCTGTCGCTGCTGCCCCTGATTCGGATTCTGATTCTGACAATTACGACAATCATGCCACACCTGTCCGATATCCAAACATGCCTGCCGTTCTGAACCTTGGGATGGCCCACATCGAGCAATCTACCTCGAAAGTGGCGCCTTCCTTGATGCCTGGATTGGTGTCACCAGAAATATTACACCAGTGGGAAGACTGCGACTATCGAGCGTCCTTGCTCGACGTCTATCCCTATAGAAGTCTCCTTCAGTTGTCCCCTCTACTTAAGACACTGATCTTCGTCCTCAAGTGGCGAACTCTAAGTTCTATCACTTCCGATAGCACCTTAGCACCTTTATCTTCACCGTGCAACTCGCTTTGAATTCTTTGGCTTGGAGTTGCGGGTTGCACGGGGCTTCTCCGGCGGTTTGGTATCTGTAATACTAATGATTGTTCCAACCGGAGATTGTGGCCGAGGGGGCTGAAGTGATACTGGTGGAATAGATACAGTCGACCCCCCTGTTTGAGCG
>QLOR01000218.1:0-13234 GCA_003313825.1 Sarcodon aspratus
TTATGTAAATTATGTATATTATATAGCCTTATATGGCTTTATCCTTTTCCCCTCAAAATCCAGATGTTGTGAGTGAACATGATCTTCAAAAATAATTATGTCTGTCTTATAATGTCTTATAAATGTTCCGTAAGAATTATACATCATTGCGAGCGAACATGATCTTCGAAAATAATTACGTCTGTCTTATAATATCTTATAATAAACTGTAACTATCAAGGCTCAAAATAATGAATCACGAGGAAATTAAAATTGTTACAGATAGTTATAAACCGTCGCAACGTTCCAAAACAATTCCAAACAATTAAGATCAATTATCATGCTCAATAACAATTATCGACGAGTCATGAATCATGATAATGCTTGATAATGATTACCTTATCAAGAAATAGGAATTGACGCAAGTGATTATCATACGTCATAGCCACCAAGGTTTTCTTTCTCTCACTTGTATAATAACAATTCATTGCAAATAACATCACAAGACAGTGTTATACCATTGGTACATAACTCGTACAAAAAAGGATCTACTAGTAAGACACAGAGAAAGAACCAGGGAATCTGGCAAGCCAAGAATCAAGCGATGAGAAGCGAACATTTTCCAGTCTACGACTAGTACGAAGTGCAAGTAGTGGTGTGCTTGGCCCGGCCTCAGGCCATGAGCCGGCCAGAGCCAAGCCAGAGCCGTTAACCACGGCCTGGCCCATGATCTTAGAAAGCCGGAGCCGTCTCAAGCCAGGCCAAAGCCAGGGCTTTCAGGCCAAGCTGGGCCGGGACAACACTAAGTGCAAGCCATCAGCATCAATATTCAGCTTGGGGCAATGATAACGGGGACTCACATTAGCGGATGGCCCACTGTCAACCTCAAGATCATGTGTCCAACTCGATGGGAATATGCGCTTCTTTTTTTGTTTCGGATATGTCGGTGTTTGACTTGATGGAAAGCATGACTGCAAGGGAAGAAAACCGTGACCAGAAAGGTCGAGAGCAGCCAGCTTGTCGACAACTGCCTCAGGCTTGCCAGTGCTACTTACCAGGTTTGTATTACATTTAGGGCAAAGTGCCTTACTGGCTTGTGTACTATTGCCAGGCTGTTTTACATCTTATATAACTGTTTTACATCTTGTGATAGTTGAGTTTTACAAGTGTGTAAAAAACAAGGCAATTGTAAAATCAGTGTGTAATTACTCAAGAACCCTAATATAAGTGTTATGCACTATTCCCACAGTGCTCTCCTGAGAGCCCATTCGGTAACTGATTTCCAAACGAAAGTTTTTCGGCAACTGATTTTCAAATGAAGTTGCCCACATTTAGAAGAGGTCCTGATCTTATGCCGATGTGCCGGCATCTGAGTTCCAACCCGAGAGTGGTGAAATTATCGAACATATTGCTGTAGTATTCTTTCAGGTATTGTAGCAGATTGATGCTTGATAAATAGTGATGTAAGAAAAATCCCAATGTGTACGCTTTTTTGATGTTGAACATTTCCTGATTAGGAAATGTTCAACTGTGCGGAATCACATACAACAGATAAGCACATATTGAGAGATCCATTCAACATATTAGAGATCGGTCTTCACAAGCATGTTCTACATGTATATGTGATGCTTTGACCCAAATATCTAAGCAATAGGACCTTTCTAGACTCCCCTATAGTGTATATATTCGCGTTTTTGACCAACCTATGGCAGATTTTGACTGTAGCACATTATATGCCTCTTTCTATACACTGATATTACTTTAATTATGCTCCTACATGCTTATACTAATGTTCCCAATTATAATCTGGACATTGGCATTGATAACTCAAGACATGGTTACAACCTGTATGAGTTATATACTAGAATGCAACGTCTCAGACATGTCTTCAAGTTATTAATCCTAGTGTCAAGATAACAATTGTAAAGGTTAGCATTGGTATATAGAAGTACAAACATAACATTTGCAACATGTAGAACAATGTATATAGTGTTCCACAGCTCAAATCTGCTGTAGCATGGTCAAAGGTGCAAATATACATGCAATAGCACAATCTAGAATTGTTCTATTGCTTAGATATTTGGGTCAAAGCATCACATATACATGTAGAACATGCTTGTGAAGACCGATCTCTAATATGTTGAATGGATCTCTCAATATGTGCTTATCTGTTGTATGTGATTCCGCTTTGCCACAGTTGAACATTTCCTAATCAGGAAATATTCAACATCAAAAAAGCGTACACATTGGGATTTTTCTTACATCTCAGATGTCCAGTCACTTTCTAAGCCTTGGAATATCATCTATACCATTGTATTCTTTCATTATCTGTAGTAAAATTAGGAAAACAACAAAAATATTATTCTACCATATTTTCGCTTTTCTGGAAGATTGCCACCAATTGGTGTTGAAATAAGAATACGCTCAGTCATTGGAGATAACGGACTGATATTCAATAAACTACCTGTTGAAATAAGAATACGCTACCAAGACAATATAAGATATATGCGCGTTGACAATAGATAAGATATGAACTAACCTCAGTCGTTGGAGATAACGGACTGAGGATTGAATAATGAAAAAGCGGTCTTTTGTACTCTACAACTCCCCCAATGTCCTATGCCTGTTGATCTCTTCCTCACCCTGCTTCCCCCAACGTCTCCATACTACTTCTCGTCTTCCTCTTCGACTCGTCTGCTTCTCAGTGCGATCCACTTCAGCGATCCTCTTGTCCCGGTTCCTCCTTTTGGCATTCGACTTTCCAACAATTGGAATGCTTATCAAGTGCCTAAATGTCTTTAACAACACTGTGGCTTAAAGATTATTACAGTGGTTTGAAGGGAAATGCTAAATATGCATTTATATCCTGCTATTTTCGATGTAAAGGGTGCAAATATTGATCTAGCATGATGGGTATTTTTCGGATAGCCTCGGCTTTTAGGTGGGCTTGGAGAGCGCACCAATGCGGTCAATATTGACTATCTACACGTCAAAATCCGACCAGCAGATCAGGTGCTAGATCAATTTTGATCCCCCATGGTGCGCTTTTTTGCGATTTTCAATTTTGATGCAAAATGCTCGATCTTCTCTGTAAAATAGGAATAAATCAAACAAAAATTCGTAATGTCATTAGATTTGAAATATACCCACTGGTTGTAGTGTTATTTTGTGATCAATCTGGGGAGGTAGGGGGATGTGATTGTCTATTTGTGGTTGTTTTCCTTCGGACTTTTGACTAAATTACAGTTCATATAATCGCATTTATTACTATATATACAAATACCCCATATATGTGCCCAGTATTGAGCAATTGAGGCCACAATTTGTGTGCTGGCAGAAGGTATTACCATATCAGGAAGGTGGAAGTGGCTGGAATGCGTACATGTGCATTGTGCCACACCTTCCTAATTAGGAAGTCGAAAATGCGTGCATTGAGCCCAGTACCAAATTAGGAGAGCATGGCTATAACCCCCATATTAGGGTCCTGACTCCTGAATACTAGTATGTTTTACATTTGTAGGGAATGGCGTGGGTAACCCATGGGTACAAATGGCCTGACCCATACCCATACCCATAAAAACCCATACCCTCACCATGGGTATGGGTTTTCTGTGGGTTTTTTGTGGGTATACCCATGGGTTCAGTGGGTATATTGGGTACTAGTACTCATAGCAGGTAACCCAAGGGTATACTATATTTTCAAGGATTATGAATGATTTCTTTCATATCTATGGACTTGATAATATTTAAATTCCTCATCAATCATGTAGAAATTCACTTTTCTACATATAAAATTATATTATCACATATATAATAATGAAACTTGGATAAAATCCCTAAGGAAATTACCCATGGGTATGGTACAAAACCCACCATATGGGTATGGGTTTTTGGTGGGTAGAAATATGTTGACCCTTACCCATACCCACACCTACCCATACCCATACCCATGTGGGTTTACCCATACCTACGCCATTCCCTATACATTTGTAGGTGACGTTTTACCATGCAGATGTGAAAAAACTAGGACAACAATACACATCAAGCTATGGTAAAATGCCCTATTTGTAATACAAAAGTGGTAAGTAGGGCTGGGCTTGCCATCCTCTGCATCAGGAAATCAGGGAGGCACTTGTATGACCAGTCGGAGTTTATAATTGGTAAGTGGACTGCCAGTGAGTTACAACAGTATATCTGGCCTTATCTAGATATGTAACCAAATGTAATAATTATATGAATGGATCGTTTTTTCAAAGAATTACATAGTACAGATCATGTATTATAAGGTATTGCAATAGGACTTGAATTATTGCGCCGAAACATCATTTCGCCGGTGAGTTACAATGGTATATCTGGCCTTATCTAGATATGTAACCGAACATCATAATTATAAGAATGGATCGTTTTTTCAAAGAATTACATGGTACAGATCATGTATTATAAGATATTACAATAGAACTTAAATTATTGCGCCGAAACGATGTTTCTTCATGAACTTGTGATTGCAGCCCAGGCTTTATCTATTTGTATAACTGCATGCAATAATTTTGACAGTCGGCCAGTTCTTTTCACCATGTATAAGATGTGTAACAAATTGTATTACAGCTACCATATACACGTTGATAATTAGTACTAGTACACCATGCAAAACCGTCTAGGAACACCGAAAGTGAAAGGCTAAAAATACCAGTTTCGTGAACTGCACAACACTAACTCGAAAAATGTGAATTGTGAATTGTGAGTACTAAAGAGTGTAGGGTATATACACTCAAAGGAGTGCACTGTCTAAATAAATGCCACAGTCTTGATAACCTCCACAACTATCTCTACCCGAATCCCACCTATCACTCCATCGGGCCTACTGGCAGTGCGCGGGTCGAAGGGACAAATACGTGCGAGGAAGTTCTAAGAACGGTAAGGAAAGCATTGCAAGAGAAAGGATAGAATCTACCTTTAGTTTAAAACTCCCTCGCTCGGACGGTCCGTCGTCGCCCACAGCTGCCTGCTTAGGCATCTCCCTCCTTGGGAGAACGATATCGAACTAAAGGCGAAGTTGGTTTGTCATGTAGAAGAATGTAAATAGCTGCTTACCTCGTAACTCACTCGCGACGACCCATCGCCATAGATATATTTTAATTTGCGCTACAGAGTGTGAGTAAAGCGAAGGGCAGAAAAAGAAAAAAACTTACAAAAAGGGGTGCAGACTCGGTTAATTCGAAAGCGCCACGGGGAGTTTGCATTGTTGAAAAGGAGTGTGGTTTGTGGAAGTGACAGGAAGGTTGTGGTTGTGAAGGAAAAGCGAGTTATCGTTGCGTCGAGAAGAAACGCTCTCCCAAGAGACGCAGACTGTTGAGGAGATGAAGTCACCTTGCTCGTCAATAATACCGACGGAGACTTTGTCAATTCTGGGAGTGATGGGTTTAACAGAGGGGGAAAGGAAAGTGGTGGTTTGGGAGAAGAAGGGAAAGTAGTGGTGGTTTGGGGAGGAATGCGAGTGGTGGTTGGGAGAGGCGATGAACAATTTGGAGCGCAAGAAAGTGAAAGATAATAAGTAACACGTTAAATATGTGAAGACAATTGCGTGTACCAAGGGAGACCTACTAGTATACGTGTATGAACCGCACGCAATAATTTCAATGGTCAGTCGTTTCTTAGAGGTACGGAGGATCTGTCATGTGCTGTAAGAAATTATAATAGACTGCGAACCTAGAGCGATCGAAGTGATGTTTTTCATACAAATAATCAAATAATCTCATGTACGACAGGACGATATAAGGCGCCTTGTTCTTTGGGTATTCTGTAAGTTTACAATTGTGAATATAGATCTTTGGCATTGAGGTATCTTTGCGACTCTGTTCATGCAGGATCAACAGGCATTGGGAGCAAGTCGGAGGGGTGAGGGTTGAGGGTTGACAGGCATACACGTACAAAATGGAATATTGAAACATTGACCTTCATTTCCATGCTGGTTGTGCTAGGAGTAGGTCCCACAAGACCCAACACCATACATATCATCCATAGCAACAAGTATGTCGTCATCACTGAAATCTCCATGTGCTTCATCGTCGTTGTTATCATTGTTATCGCTGAGATGGTCAAAATCTTCCCAATCATCATCGGAATTTGTCAGCATCAGTTCTTCTTGTTGGTCAACATCGCATTCATCTTCGCTGAAAGCCTGGCTTGCTTCCGCTGTTGGCACTTTGTTGCTCGAGGTACTTTGTGTTTCCTCCAGGTCCGTATTGTATTCAGTAAAAAACAAAGAATTAAGGGATGTGATCAGGTCCGCTGTTTGATCATGGGTATAGACGTGCCCAACAGCAAGACCCCAGTGATAGCGCATGGTCATGTCGCGGTCTACAAATCTATATAGCATAGGAAAGTCATAAGAATTTATAGTGGGATGAATCACCAGATTGTTATCGCACCTGTTGACATAACAGTAGAGCCAGTCATTCGAATCTGCCACACAGCGTGAAAGGCCGATTCCGTCCGAATGAACTTTTCCCTTCGCAAACCTTGGCATAATGTGACATCCGCACAATACGTCCCTCAGATCTACAAACCCAAATGCACCGTCGCTTGCTATTGGTGGAAACCGAACGCAATCCAGATGACAGTCCTTCCAGACAACTGAACTGCTTCCGCAGTACTGGACCATCGCACCCACAAGAAATCTAACTTTCTTGGCAAATAATCGAGCATTCCGGGTCCAGTGTAAATCACATTGGCATGGAAGATTCCCAAGATGCGTGCATACAAGAACGGATGGTTTGCGTTCCCCTCAAGGTCGTCGGGGTTCGCAAGGAGCATGATATCATGGTGGGAGGTGTTGGGATTGATCACATCCTGAGATCTTCGGACATCATATGTTGTGTAATTAAACCGACTAAGTTGATGGCGATAGATGCGATCATTTTTGAAGAGCACCGAGTCACGGGCGGAGTGGCCAGTCTCGCTTTGTTCGACTGAAAATGGATCTGATAGTCCATGGTTGAAAGGCTGCGATGGAACATTATTCATCGTGGAAGCCAATTCTTCAGACAATACAGCTCTAATGCGAGGAAGTAAATGATCTTTGAGTTTTGGAATGAAGTCCTAAACAAAAAAAATGAGCACAATTAAAATTTCCTGATCATGAGACAAGCTAATACCTTGACTGCAGGATCACCTGAGTATTTCTGCAAGAAAAGTGGGATATTCTCAGGATGATTTTGTGACTTCCCAATGACATGATGGACGTCAGGTATGATGGGCACTTCCTCATGCGTGGTCTTCCCGGCCTTTCTGTATTGTTAACAGATATGACGGATACAAGTCTGGCATCGTTCAATCTGTGTCATCTGCAAAATGTAATTCTTGCGACTTGTGCGGGCATATCTTGATTTTGATGAGCGGTGTTCCAGTTCGCCCTGTACATGGCAATTCGAAATGGTCATATAGTGTGGCTTTAAATTTACGCACCAGCTCCGTTGAGTACGAATCTGTCGTACCATATCTTCTAATTGTAGCAGTATAGTCACCTAACACGTGGAATTTGTATGTATTGAGATTGAACGCCTTGAGCCGCTTAGCATTGCCATTCACCAAGACCTCAGTCGCAACAACCTCGGATTCAACAGCTGCACCAGATAGCTGGTCTTTGAGTTGGTCACTTGCTTCTGTGCTGGTGGAGTCGGAGAGAAGGGACTGTGCAGTTCTATGGGGACGCTTTGCAGTTGATTTTCCTTTATTTGCTGTCACTTTCTTAGCTTGTCTTCGAGCACGAGCATTAGACTCCCGCTTGAGCTCACAAGTTATGAAGGCGGAACATGTTTTATCATTGAATTCCCGAAGTTTCTCACCAAGAGAGACCGTCACAGCATCCATGATATCAAGAGTCAAGTCGTTGTGCATCCGTAACTTTGCCAGACTGTGCCAATGCACGGTGACAAAAAGGAGCTCCATGATCTGTTCATTGTGCGGTTCTGGAAGTAGTTCATCAAAGACAGGGATAGCGCACTAATACAGATGTAAGGAACATGTTGTATCCTGAAAAAGACCATTTATCACACCTGCAAAAGATTCTCATAATTCCATGCAGCCTAGTGCTGCCAAAGTTCAGTTCAGAACCGAGGTTCGAACCTGAACTTGGTTCAGTTCAGGAAAAGTTCAGGTTCAGGTTCACAGAATCACCTGAACTGAACTTCTCCTTAGGTTCAGAGTTCAACAGATATATTAAGGTTCGAACCAGGTTCAAACCTTATATAAATATATGGTATTTGAGATCAAGAAATGTTGAGTTTTAACACAATTTAGCATGTATTTCTCTATTAAGAAGGCAGAAATGAGTATAATATTTAATTTCTATACAATTAAGAGCATTATTCTGTTGATTTTCACTCTCATTAGTTCATCTTACCAATTATAAGGAGTTGTGTGCTTAGTATTAGTATATGGAGACAATCAGGCATAAAGCTTGTAATATATGAAGCTTCAAGAGAGTTCTGATATCATATTTTTTTGCATATTTTTTTTCATAATGTAAGTTTTTTTCCTACTGCTGAACCAGGTTCTGAACCTGAACTGAACCTAGGTTCAGGTTCAGGCTAGGTTCAGTTCAGGGTTCAGCAAAATTCTGAACCTTTCCAAATATTAGGTTTGGGGTTCAGCTAAATTGCCTAAGAACCGAACTGAACTGAACTTTGGCAGCACTAATGCAGCCATATTTTTCAATTCATAACAATTGACTGAGAACCATCGAATCGTGTCCCTTCCAAAAGTGGGCATTTGGCGATAACTGTCATCCGTGGTTAGTTTGGTAAATGGCTACATGACATTAAGTATCTTACCGACGATCTAGTTCCGCTACAAGATTTGCTCCCTCGTGCGATTCCAGAATCCGAAGAAGGTGAATAAAAGTGGCTTTCCAAGCCCCTATTTCCACTTCGTGCATCAAGTCTACTACTAGCATATAAAAAATCGGAAGCCAAGGTGTCCTAATCTATACGAGAAGGCGTTCTAATTCAGAAAGGTCAGTTTTGCGTAGAACATGGTATTATAGTGGTGATGATGCGTACTATGTTTGGAACCAAAGACGTTTCCTGCAGCAATGTTTCTATAGCTTTGCTGTTAACCTGATGATGTTCGTCATAAATTAACTTCCTAGCAGCAGAAACAGAGCTCTGCTGACATTGGTCATCGATGCGAGCCAATGTTACTCGATTTTGCATGTCGGTAACGGTCCCGAGATTATGAACATGTGATAATAGAATGAGACACCGTGGGCAAGGACAGCGACCCATATTGCGAATGCTAGCGAGGAGGATTCTGTCATGATTGCAAAAAATCAGATTCACTTAGCTGTGCTCACTTAAGATAAGCAGATGGCTTACTTCTCAGGATAGTCCGCAGAATAAGTAAATATCCGGGGGTAGAAGCGTCGTTTGACTCCATTGCTGGAGGTAATGACCATGCCATGCGTCCAAGCTTCCAAGAACTCGTCATCAAGTAAAACAATCCATTGTGCATGCAGGAGCTCCCAAGCACAGTGAGTCATGAATGGACCACTTGGTGCTTTCCCTCCTGCAGTCTGCTTGACGGCAAAATCTTTGAAGGCACCGGGAAGCTATAGCATATAAGATAAGAGGCGAACTGACAACGTGCACAAATATAGGACTCACAGAATGGAAATATGCGACGTGGTGGCACATATGGGATGACGGTTTACATCTGTAGTATTTAGATTTGTTTCCGAAAAACATGTAAAGTGGCCAGATCTTTGCATCACCAAAAGATGCGAGGTGTGTAACGTCAGACCAGAACATCAGTCCAACAACCGCTCGTGGAAGGTCGCATCCTGGCTCTGCAGGGGAATCTTGCAGTTCTCGATGGGCATCAACGAATGCAGGAGATGTGTAGAGTTCACCCTGCACACGCACAGGGCGTGGAACTCCGTCTGGCTGCCAATGTAGTTCATATGGCTCGTAGTGAAAATGCTGATTTCCCGCAGAATTAAAAAGCTTCTCCCGGATGACAGACACCAGACTGCGATGATAGAAATCATTTACTGTATAACTTTGAGAACCATCGCCAGGATCTGCTGAGACGCTGATATGTCCAACCTACTGGCAACCTAGGAGATAGCTATACGCCTATAGTCGATACAGTAAGTCTAATAGGGGTTGCAAGGTGATCCAATAGAAGTCAAACAACAACCTATACTCCACGATCTGAAGTGCGATGATGAACGAAGACGATGTACGAAGTAATAGGACGAAGGCGATGGCGATGGCGATATACAAAGACGAAGACGATGTACGATGGCGATGGCGATGACGATATACTAAGACGATGGCGAAGGCGATAGAATTGAGCGAAGGCGACGACGAGTAGCGAATGGCACGGGTAACCCATGGGTCCAAATAAGGCAACCCGTACTCATACCCGAAAAAAACCCGTATCGCATTGTGGGTACGGGTTTTTGACGGGTCGGGTATGGGTAGGACTACGGGTTTTTGTGGGTATAAACCCACAGTGGGTCACCCACGGGTATGTGCCAGTATGGTAGTGAAATATAACTTAAATATGATATTGCCAGCAGGAATATACTAAGAACTACAGCCTAAGGCCAATTCATACAAGTAGGGGATTGAAATAAAACATGTCAGAGAGGCAGTCAACATGCCCTGTTAGTGCGAAACAAATTGGGATGCGGTTGTGGAACTGTGGTACGATTTGTGGAGGAATAGGGGATGGACAAAGAATATCATCTTCTGCAACAAGTAGTGAGCCGATTCATACAATTAGGAGACAAAATGCAACGCACCAAGGAGGCCTTCAACTTGTCCTGCAAGTGCGAAATAAATGGGCATGTAGTTGGCGAACTGTGGGATGATTTGTAGGCTTAAAAAAAAGGGGATAGAAAATGAATCTGGTCTTGCGCAATAAGTAGTGGGCCGATTTGTACGACTAGGGGACGAAACGAACCATGTCAAGGAGGCGTTTGATGTGTCCTGCAGGTGCAAAATGAATTGGCGCGTGGTTGGGGAGCTGTGGTACGATTTGTGAGGAACAGGGGATGGATAATAAGTTGGGTCTGGTGTGACAGGTTGTGGTCCGATTCGTACGATCAGTGGACGAAATGAGAGGCGTCAGAGAGGCGTTAAACTTGTCCTGCAAGTGCGAAATGAATCAGCATGTGGTTGGGACACTGTGGTATGATTTGTAGAGGAATGGGGCATGGATAACGAACATGGTCTTGCGTGACGAGTTGTGGTCCGATTCGTACGATCAGGAGACGAAATGAGAGGCATCAGAGAGGTGTTCAACTTGCCCTGCAAGTACAAAACGAACAGATGAGTCGTTGGTGAATTGTGGGATGATTGATAAAATTGTAGTGGAATTAGGAGGTACAAAAACCCGTGCCCTGGGTATGGGTTTTCGGCGGGTCCAAATTTGGCAACCCGTACCCATACCCGGGAGTACCCATACCCATACCCAAACGGGTATACCCGTACCCTTGCCATTCCCTAACGACGAGAGCGCACGATAAAATATCGTAAGACTTGGGCGATAGAAATTGAATCGAAGGGACGAGAGGTGAACTAAATTGTTGTTTTGTGAACTTGTTACAGGCTTTATATATCTAAAATCATGTGAAACTATCTAGGAACGAAGCTAGTAGAGATCATGAAGACAGGGGTGTCACAGAGTACAAGAGAGAACATCGAGCTTAATAAAAGATTGTATCTAAACTACGAAAATACTTCGAAAAATCAATAAAAGAAATAATATACTAAAGGGGAAGGTGTGGCGATCGTGCGAAACGAAGTTTTGTTCATATTACTATAAAAGGAAATCGATCGAAGCGGAAGTGCGAACAATAGATCAAAATGATAGAAGGAAATGATGACTAAAAGGGGCAACAAAGAGGATATAGCATGTGTTTCGAGCATGTAGCATGTGTGTGGTGGAGCAGGACTGGTCATAGTGGAGTAAAAGGGGTCATAGTGGAGTATCAAAGTGTTTCGATGAGGTTCGAAGTGCGGGAGTGGCTGATGAGGGGAATAGAAGGGGAGTAGTATCGAACAATCGAAGTGTTGATCGAAGCTAGGGCGAAATAAGAACGAAGTGTCGATCCTGTAGTGCGATATTTAGCGATGTTGCTCGACGATGACTATAGTACGATGTTTTAGCGATGTTGCTCGATGATGAATATAGTACAATGTTTTAGCGATGTTCTTCGAGGATGGATAATAGAATAGTAGTGGTTTTCGAAGCTAGAATCAATGGTGGTCGTATCAACGCCAC
The DNA here is from genome assembly GCA_003313825.1 of Sarcodon aspratus. NCBI lineage: Eukaryota > Fungi > Basidiomycota > Agaricomycetes > Thelephorales > Thelephoraceae > Sarcodon > Sarcodon aspratus. The sequence goes on from QLOR01000218.1 coordinate 12,271, forward strand.
GACGTAACTGATACGGTACTTCAATGGTCACGGGTGTACGCTTCCATCCGCCATCCAACCATTCTTCACCACTACTGCCACCGAGTGTATTGTTAATTTCATCCCATTTGGTATCTCGAACAGCAGCGGGATCGAAACTATGATCTCCAACAATATCCAATAGCTCTCTAAAGCTCAACTGCGATTTCTGAACTCCACCATTCCAATACCACTTGCCTAAACGAAAGGAATTATAGTTTGGATATGGGTGCATCAGGAAATCGGTTTCCGGGCTGTAGTACTCAGCCACGTTACATAATACAACATTGACTACAGTAGTCGATATTGCGTGCACACAGGCCATTGTCGACTACAGTGCACTCTGTTGCATACTGGTGAAGATAAAGGTGCTAAGGTGCTATCGGAAGTGATAGAACTTAGAGTTCGCTACTAGAGGACGAAGATCAGTGTCTTAAGTAGAGGGGACAACTGAAGGAGACTTCTATAGGGATAGACGTTGAGCAAGGATGCTTGATAGTCGCAGATAACAGCGATGGGAAAGTCTTCAGTGGTCGGAAGACTAGCTCGTCGCACAGAGCCGATAGAGTGAAGATAGGTTGTGGAAGGAGGATAGAGTCAGTAGGAAATAAAGAAAGAGTGTAGCGTCGATAGAAAGTCTTTAGAGATGAGTAGCAATAGAGTCGAGTCGATAGGAACGGCGGTCGCACGATAGCGTAAAGAGGGGGAGAACTTGTCTGCATTTTCAGGTAACTACTACAAGACTATATACGTCGCATAGCAGGTAGCAACTAAGAAACGAACTAGGTCCGAAAAGCCGATAGTCGCATGGAAAGGAACGAAAGAAAGAGGGTAAATAAGTCTGAAACAATGGCGGACTATGGACGGAACAGAATCAGAACGGAAAGGAACAAATAAGGAAGAGAATCGCATAGCGGATAGCTACAAATAAGGGAGTTTAATGATC